>JAKSZP010000337.1:0-101538 GCA_022478985.1 Massospora cicadina | reverse complement strand
AAGAAACAGCGCTGCTGGTTGTGTAGTGAGGAAGGCCAATATTAAAAATTTGGAAGTATTGGACCTAAAAGAAAATAATTGCAAAGTTCCAAGAGGACCACTGAACCAATAAAATAGTCATATCCTAAAATTTTGGTCAAGTCATAAAAGAGGACCACTGAATCAAATAGTTAACTTAATCTTAAGAGAAAAGATTTTGAACCATGAAAGCTGGTAGGTCAGAAAATACTTTGGAACAAGTTTGGGTGAAGGGGAAAAGAAGGACCTCTGAACCTAATTGTAGGTTAAAAGTCCCATTGCAAAATAAAAATAAAAAAATAGATAAATTTATAAATAATAAACAATCATTTTAAGGGTCCATGATTTTCAGATTTCTAATGAGATTGTTGGCATAGGTTTCTGGGAGTCTCAATTTATTGGTTGATTGAGAGTAACTCACTGATCTGACAAATGACAGCAGGATGAGGTGCTTAAATTATTTGACATGTATCAGGAAGTATTCACTAAGGACAACCATGATTTGAGATGTGCATGAGATGTGAACCACTAGGTTTATAACGGGGGAAAATTGCCACTCAGGATGAGACCAATTCAACGGTCAAAGTTGGCTGAAGTGGTACTAGAGGAAGAAATCAGCCAACTATTGAAGTATGGGCTTCTAGTTCCATCATCAAGTCCTTGGCAAGCCCTATCCTTATTGTGATTTAGAAAGTCAGCTCTAATTAGGTGATGATCAATTATCAGAAGCTTAACAAGATTATGAAGAAGGATTTGTACCCACTACCAAGAATTGATGATGTGCTAGATTGATTGGGAGAAGAATTTATTTCTCTTGATGGATCTAATATTGGGATAATGGCAAATCAATTCGCCAAGAGAAGACCAAGAGAAATGCGCGATTATCACAGCGCAGGGGCTTTATCAACTGAAGAGGATGCCCCAGGGTCTGTGCAATGCACCTTCGACGTTCCAGAGGGCCATGGACGCCAAACTAAATGACTTGAAGTTATTATGTATCCTAGTGCACTTGGACAATATAAATGTTTTTCAGTAGGACGTTTTTACCATTTGCACCACTTGGAGGAAGTGTTTAAGAGACTATCCGCAGCCAACCTGAAGAATAAGCTATGGAAGTGCCCCTTCTTCAAGAAAGAGTTAGAATATCTGTGATTCATAATCAACTCTAGTGGACTGCAGCTGCAAGCCCAGAAGATCGAAGCCATAGAGCGGATGGCTGTGCTGAATAGTGTCTGAGATATCTAAGTGTTTCTTAGAATGGTCAGAACTAGAGAGGATTCATTTGAGATTTTTCCAGAATCACTGAGCCCCTCTTCTATTCAAATAAGGATCCAAATAAGAAATTTTTGGAGTGAAGAAGCCCAGAAATCCATCAATGAGTTACGCCAGTATTTAACAAATTCTCCAATTTTAAGATATCAAAATTTTGATTGAGAATTTATAATACAAACTGATGCTTCGTTGATGGCAATTGGTGCTGTATAGCCAAGTAGATGAACTTGGGGATGAACATTCAGTGGCGTATGTGAGCTGGACAATCACCTGCTGAGAGGAATTACACCTTAAACTGAGCATTAATTCCTTGCAGTCATTTATGCCTGTAAACAGTTTTGAGTGTATATCCATGGAACGCACTTCAAAGTGGTGATAAACCACTCCTTATTGCATTGGCTACACTTTTAAGAGAACCAGAAAGACTAATGGCTCAATGGGCACTAAAGCTACAGGCTTATGATTATGAGATAGTCCACTGAGATGGATCTTCTCATCAGAATGTGGATGGATTATCAAAGTTACTAATGGTCCAGGTGTTATACCATCAGGTGGATGAGTTATTCCAGAGAATAGTCAAAGGAAAAATTGGGGACGAGCCCAGAGAAATCCAAGGTGCGCTTTGAAAAGCGATGTAAACACTGAGACCATGGATGACAAGATTTCAAGATGATCAATGGGAAGCAATTACTATTTCTAAAGCCATCAGAACAAGTGGCTGTCGTTCAAGCTCCTCATAAATTTGTTGGGCATGGAGGCCTGGGAAAAATGACTGATTATATTCACCAGTACTACTACTAGGAGTCAATCAACTATGATGTCGTGGACTATCTGGCTTTTTGTGTGGAATGTCAGTTGCACAAGCCTTACAAGAATATGACTGGATAATGACTGGTCCGTCCTGGATTTGCTTGACATATGGTATCCATTGATGTGATGGGACCACTGATGATGAGCATAGGGGGAGTCAAATACATCATAGTTGCAATTGATCATCTGATGAGATGGGTCAAGATGAAGGCCCTGGTGAAGTATATGCTACCAGCACTGCGAAGTTTATCCTAGATAAAGTAGTATACTGACATGGTTTCTCACAGGTCCTGCTGAGCTAAAAAGGAATAAATTTCACATCTCATGTGATCCTGCAATTAGATGAATTAATGGGGATCTGAAGAGTCGTGTCTGTACCCTACCAGCTGAAGACAGATAGAGTCTAGAATGAGTCAATGGGATTCTGGATGTGATTATGAGGAAGCTGGTCTCAGGGAAGAACTTCCACGTGGGGAATGTACCTTAGTTCAGTGATGTTTGTCTACAATATCAGTCACATACAGTGACGAAAAAAGGCCGTTTTATTTGCTATTTGGAAGTAAGGCCGCTTTGCCACCAATTTTATATTTGTTGGTGGACCCAAAATTGGGGTTGAGTGCCAAGCAGTACCTGAAATAATGACAAATATCCTTATTTTATGCAATTGCAAGCATTTGATGCAAGTTTGAAGAAAAGGATTTGAGCTAAGATGGCGGATGATAAGAACCAACTGGCCTTATAAGAATATCAATTAGGCAAAATTGTTGCCTGTTGCAATATTCATGGTTTTGGGATAAGAAACAAGTTGGATGCTTCGTTGTCAGGTCCATTTTAGATTATTACCAAGATGGCAATGGGCGCCTACTCTATCAAGAATCTCTTGGATGAAAGGATAGTAAATCAAGTACATACTTAGTATTTAAAGCAATGGATCAGGTAAAAAATAATGAAAAAAGAGTTCCTGAAGGACCGCTGAGCCATTAAGATGATTATTTCCTATTAATTTGTTTAAGTCCAAAAATGGACCGCTGAACCAAACTATATGGTTAAGTCTTAAGAAGTAAGACCTCTGAACCATAGAAACTGGTAGGTCCAAGTATACTTAGGAACTAGTTAGGTGGAATAAGATAAAAAGATGGACCGCTGAACCAAAAAAGGTCAAGTCCCATATAAAAAAGAAAAAAAGATTGATAAAAATAATGAAAAAATTATTAAAAACGCATAGAAAAAAGATATATTTTTAAAATTTTTATTTTTTCTGGTTATCCTTGACTTAGGGATGATTCCGCCTATGTCAACTCTTGGGGGAGGGAGGATGAACGCATTAGGAGTAAAAAACCTGTTGAAATCTATGTGAGATCAGATGCTAGAAAGGACTAGACCTACTTAAAACCAAGTTTGGTGAGTGGATGCTGATCTCTGTGAAAAAGTGACTAAGTGAAGAGAAATGGAGATGTTGGAACATGCCAAACGTGATACCCTAGAGTGGGGGGAAGCAACAGAACAAGAAGAGGCAGTTGGTGAATAATTTTGAGTAATCCTGATTTGCCACTGGAGCCTGAAAGATTAATCTTGAGTGCTTACCAATGGGCTTCATCAAGAACACTGGATATATGAGCAACATTGAGCTAGGGATACTAGGCGGGGGTTGCTAAATCATGCCCCCTATTAAAGCCATCAGTGGAAGATTTTGATGGGACGCACCAGAAATGAGATAGTCATGCAGGGAGCAAATGGCATCCTGCAGATGATTACTATGAGCTTCTCAGAAGCTGAAGCAGAATGAGCGATGAAAGACAGGAGACTCTGGAAGCTTCATGGCCCAAATTGAAGAACTTGGCCAGCAAAGTAAAGAGCATAGGCTGGAACATCTCTTTTTTTAGCATTAGGTGGTCCCAACATAAAGGGGGGATAAACCGATCTTAAGATGCAACATCTTTTTTTAGTACTAGATGGTCCTTAGGATGCAACATCCTAATCTAAGATGTTTTTAAGATTAAACGAGTTCAGAGCTACGGACAAAGCCTTAGTTTCTTGGGCCCTTAATTCTGCATATGGAGTTCAAACCTGTTTGCTGTTTCTGATGGCTAGTTCAGTGGCCAAAAAAGCGTGCTTGTAATACTGATTAAGTCAGAAGAGGAACTCCAGAAGCAAGTCTTATCCAGTGAGGAATGAACAATTGAGAGTGGAGGGAATTTCTTCAAAAGATTTGACAATGATGGTAGGAGAATCTGCAAATGGAGCCAAATCCAGGAGAGTTTCAAAATTTAACTCAGGAATTAATAACAGAGGAAGGATTAGTCATGAGTCATTTGAGAGAACTGCTAACCTGGTCTCATTGGGGTTGGTTACCATTTCTTGTAATTCCACGGAAGGACTGGCCATGGGTACATGACTGGGAGTATGAGTCCTGGGAGGACCATAGAAGAGGTTCCAGCGTGCAGATCAGCTCATCATCTTGAAGAGACAAAGGTCTTTATCAGACATGCTATCAGGCAGTTGTTGGTACTGAGACTCAGAATTTGACATTTGAGCTGGATGAGAGGGGGATGTCAGACTTATATGATAGTCGACATTATGCTCTCTGAGAAATATTAAGCTCTAATTTTGGAGAAATTAATCTCAAGATTAATGGGATAAGCTCTCCAGAGAAAAATAAGATTGATATGAGCCAAGAGATTATCAAGAGAAAATAACAAGGGCAAAAATAAGTGAGCATTCTTAATTGGGCCATGAAAAAAACATTGATGGCAAGAATCTCCTGTTGAGGACAAGGTGAGAATTATGAAATTGAGGATGCCAGACCAAATATCTTGAATATGACAGCAGGTCATATGCCCTGAAGGGGGGAAACAAGATACAGGATTAATATAATCATGAGTAAATCGACCAGCCCTGCATGACAGAAGGTCATGGGAACCATAATTTGATTGAGGCATTAGCAAGGAGGAAGAGGAAGAAACCCGCATGCTGAAAGTCTTCCTGAGCAGCATTGAGTACTGATTGATTGTACTCCACTTGAACAAAAGAAGAGTTTGACTGAGTTTCCTAAGCGTTGTTCTTTTGTCCCAATCCTTTTCTCGCTGGAAATCTAGGCAAGAGTGGGGATCAGTTGGGATTTTAGCCCATAGTACCAGCTCCCTGGATTACCAGTGGTCGCTAGGGGATAAATCCCTCTGTCAAAGCGAATTGGATATCTGTTGACCCTGATTTTGGGGCGCGGAGATTGGGTGATTTTAGGTTATTTTCCTGGGTCAGATCCATCGTGGATTAATCTGGGTGAATGCTCAATATCATATCGGGCAGTTTTGCTGAAGAAATAGTGGCATTTGAAAGTTGATTGATGAATAATTATCAGGTGTAATGAATGGTATTTATTTGTTTCATCACTGACCAAATGAGAATTTAAGGATCGTGTTTTGAGGTGAGTGATGTCACCTGCAATTAGCAAATCAATAAGTTGTTTGTGACCTGCCTTAATGGGTATCAAGTCCCATTACCTAAGCAGGTCACTTGCAAATATGGTTAATTCGCTGGGATTGAGAGGAAAATGTTAGGGACACGTTTTCTGACTCTTTCCAGTTTAGGTCTTGAGGATGTCCAATGACAGAATCCTAGCCAGGATGGGGAAGACCATTGCTGCTGAGATGAGGATGGTTGATTCAACAGCAATGGATGCTGTTTCATTAATGAGGTGCCAACTGAGGGTTGGGCAGAATTCCAATTATAAATTTCCATTAAGAATTCACTTAATAAACTTGCTTTTTAGCAGACAACTTTTTCCTGGTACTTTTTACCATAATCCATTTCATGTTTAATTCTTTCTCAAGGTAATTATTGCTGTGTGCTTTAATTGGGCACTCTTTAGAAAAAAGAGAAGGGATATGAGCGTGGATAGAGAAGAGAAGCTGAATTGAATCCAGGCCTGCTGACAACTGTATGTCATCAAAGAGAAACTGTACAGGAGGATCTGAGTATGGTTCAAGTTAGGCGTTATAAAGGAATGAACCCCTACTAAGGACATCATAAATATTTTGAGGGAAATACTGGTCAAGCGTTTGGTTAAATACTACTACTATATTCAACTACAGGAATTAGTATCCATACTAATTATCAAACAAATACATAATACTATTAGACAACACAGAGATTTGCACAACAAACATATTAAGTTATTTAATTAGAGGTTATCAGCTGAGAATGGTCAAGAACCCCTATAAATTTAAACAAAGGAGTTTGAGCCCCATGTTTAAAGGGTGGTTGAGTCATTACCGCTATTATTGCTTCAGGACCTGATTCAGGCTCAAGGTTTTTCCTTTAGTTATTGGTTTTAGGGTCCAGAATTCCTATGTTTAGTTTTGAAAAGACTTAGCAAAGCATTCTAGATTAAGCTGAATTGTGACCTCCCAGTCATCCACCACTTTCTAGATTAAATTAGACCTAGAGAACATAAAAACATAATATGTCTACTGTTTCCTCTGAAAATTTTAATGTTCAAGATCTAAAGAGAAATTTTTTGGGTACCTGATTACAACTAGTAAATGGACTTCAAATCTCTTTGAAAGAAACACAGCAATGCGTATAGACAACAAGTTCAGAATGTCCTTTGAGTTTATTACCAAACTGGGACCTTTTAAAGAGGTCACATTACAATATAGAATCAGGGTTGACCAAAGCAGGGATATCATGGTGCACATTGATTTTTTGTTTCTTGGGGAGAAGAGACACGCACTATGACTTTAAAGGTATCTATCCATTCTTTAGGACATTTTAAAAGCTCATGCTTGCTAAGTAATGTATGTTCTCATACAGCTTTATTAATTTTTCAGATTATCTTTGAGCTTTTAGACTTTTATTATTAGCTAGGATTGTTTATAGCAATTCTCCATGGGGAACCTCTAAAAGGCTAAGAAGATGTAGCTAATAGACAAGACAACATTTATAGATGGTGTCAAATCTTCAACTGTGAGATGCTGAATATTTCAATCTGAGAATTGAGATGGAGTTATTTCGCATATTCTAAAATAGGCTCACTAATAAGCTTATAGTAAACTGAATTAGATATCTTTTACTTAAAAAATTTTATATACTTGTCTCTATGGTGTTACAGCGACTGCTCTAGATCCTACTGATCAATTATATCCCAAATCAGATCAACATAATCTAAATAGATGCAATAGCTGTTTTTATTAAAAGTAGATACTTAAGTTCTTCACCTTAAATGACACAATCATTTATTGATGAATACAATAAACTTATATTGCTACTTCTAGTATCATCTGCAACTTCGCCTATTTTACCCCTCCTTGAACATCACCCTAATTGGCGAACCATGAGCTGTACATTTTGTATACAATTTTCACAGTAGACGTCCTGCTATAACTCAGCTTACTACATTCTTTGTACTTGAATCCATCCTAACATCATCAGAAATTTGATCACCAATAATTGACATACATCTACTAATGGGTGCGTTTTCAAATTTGATTTTTTTGCCACTAAGCCATAGAAATACAAGACAACTCTGGCGTTGTAATTACTTCAAATAAATATATAATAATACTAATTTATCTAATAATTGCAATAAAAATGAAGTCTGATTTTTATATGGCATTATTTACTAGGCCCAAAAGTCAGATCATTGATTTTAGCAATGTGAATTTTTTGAGAGTGCCTTACCTCAGATTTTGTGAAGTTAATATTAAATGTAAATTTATAAGAGCAAACACCGCGCTTTCACAAAATTAATAGAAAAGTTCATAGCACAATCATCAATCAAAACTCAAATTAAACCAATCAGGCTTGTGCCTTAAGTAATTAATATGCCATATAGTTATATATTAATAACTAACTTCCTCATTAATCCAGTCAATCAGATAAACACTTCCAAATATTGATGTTTTAGGAACAAGTTTCTATTTAATTATCCTGAGAATTACAATTTTGAGATCATAAAAGTATAAGCATAACCTCTAAACTACACTGGCTAAGGTTTTTATGATTTTTGAAACTAAGAATTTTGGCCCATCAAACAATGTGAATGTTGGCCTTCAGCTTGATGTTAAAATAGTTAATGTCTCTGAGTTAAAATAAAAGGCTAATCTTTACTTGCATTACGGGTAAAAAACTATCTTAACTCCCTCTTCCAAACAAAAAGAGATTAGTTACAACCAAAAAGGTGATCAGGCTAAGGACTAGTTTTATCTAAAAATTATTTTCTTACTCAATTTTACATTAACTATGTTATGATATTAATACCATTCTTTTTTATGATGATTTTTAGCGTTACACTTCATTTATTTTTTAATATAGTGAGTTTTTTCATAATCTTTGTCTTCACCATAATCACTTACTAAAAAGATTTATAATTTTACGTGAACTAAAGATTATTGAACAACCACCTTAATCCTTGGTGACTTAGATTTTTACCTGTTTATCTTACCAATCTATGAAAGCTTTGATGGGCAAAGCAGTGTCAAATGCTGTGGTTGACTCAAAAGTAAACCCTTCGTCAACCTACAGATTGGGCTGATCTTCCCACCTAATTCTTGAGCTAGTAATCAAAATAAAATTTATTACAATAACACAGCTTGGGCCAATTGTTGCTACATGGATTTAATTTTTTAATTTGGGCTGAGCTTGGGACAATTATAACACACCAATAAAGAGGACAGAGAGTAGGGAGTGAAAATGTAGGAGTGGAGGACAAAACCCAAGTACTGGGGATAAAGACTTCCTGTGTTTGTTATGATAGGCTGGGATTACATGATCTTACTAACTGATTCTCTTGGTTGGACTAAGGTTTGTTTGCAAATCCACATGTATTGATATCACCTTGGCACAGAAATGCAAACTTCTGCCATGACGGGATTGGAACCCATGGTGTGAAGGGTGATATGGGACGCCCTCCTGACTATGCCACACCCCCTGCTACTTGTATTTAATTATATTTATAAAGCTCATGACAAATATCCCCACACATTTAGGTTAACCTTCCCTGCAGCTACTCGGCCAGGGTGATCAACTCAATGTCAATTTAATTAATTATTTAATCAGAAGCTCAGCTGAATACACTTGCACAGTTGGTCCAATTATCTCTGCCCCAATCCTTGGCAAATAGTCCCAAATAATTGGGTTCAATATTAAGAAATTCAATTACAAAATTATTTGGGGATGACCCAAAGTTAACGTTTAAAAGTACCATGGTTAATTAAACAAACAACGTAATCAATTTTCTGTCCTAGGGCAAAATTTGTATGTTGATCCGCATAATTGGCATGATAGCACTTGCACATGGACTGCCCAAAAGGGAGTACCTAGTGCTATCGAGGGAGAGACCTGCTGATATCCCAAATAGGGGTACGTCATCTACTTCAATTGAGGCAAGAATTTTACAGAAGGTGTATTTCGTCAGCAGTATGATGAAACTCAAATCAAGAAGATCCTAGTACAATTTTGCATGCTTTTATCACAATTTTTTACCTGAAATCCTCCTGATATTGAGAGTATTTTGCCACCAATAAGACTAAGAAAAGGTTTCAGTCCAATCAGTTCAAGGGCTGAACTGAGGTGGTAAAATATCAGTTGAAATTTTGTACTCTGGTGTGGCCAGGAGATGCCCTAGAGATATAAATACTGGCGCCTGGCCTAATGACTAATTATAAAATAATTTAGTCTTAAATAAAGTCTATTTTATTATACCTTTAAATAACTTGTATCTATAGTTGCTTTTGGAGAGTGTCATCAAGCTGGGATCTCAGGATCTCCAGCTTGCCACTTTGCCTGCCTCAACTGAAGTTCCCGATTAGAAGGGGAAAATTAAACCCAAAATTGGTCAGAAAGGTTGGTGCCATTTTTGTATGCTTAGTGAATTTTCAAATGGTTCTAAAACCGTAAGCAACTGGCCAAATTGATGATCCACTGGCTGAATTTCAGCCTGATTCGCCATGCAGGATTTAATTAATCAAGTGAGCAATCCTTGGATTTTGACAAGAACTATCCAAATCATTTAAGTTTGGTGTATCTAAATTGATCAGCCATTGCTGACATGTTTTCAGCAATATGCTACACATAAGCTATTTTGAACATATCAATACTTTCAGCATCTACAAATTTATATTGAGGACAATTAACAGTGTGATCATCATTATAGATACTATGATTGCCAGGTTTCCATAGTTTGTTGCTAGTTCCTTTAAAGCTAAACATAATTTAGTCATAATAGCGTTAGCAGCTTTCTAGTGGGATTAATCATAAATAAGGAAAAAGGCACTTTGGCAGTAATCTAAACCTGAAAATCATATGTAGAGCGTACTTTATTTACTTAAAAAATGGGAAATTTATAGTCTTTATAAGGATACTCCTTCATTTTAAAATATCAGCTTCTTTGATCGTTAAAATCTTCCTTACCCTTGAAGGAGCATTGTACTTACTTCAAGAGTGGATTAGACTCTTTTTATTCTATAAGGGAGTTTCTAACGCAATTATACTTTTGGTACCATTGGAGGCTGGGTTCAATATTTGATTCATTGTGTAGTGCTTTCCGCTAATTGATTGCTGAATTTTCAAAGGATTTGTTCCTATCTAAATTGACCTGAGCTTGGTTTTTCTGACAATACCCCCCTCAAGATCTTATTAAGGGTGTACATAACTCTAGATAAAACTTCAATGTACTTGGTTAACTAAAGTTCCACCTTGAAAGAGGCTATGGAGTATTTGGGGCCACATCAATATATTCTCAATAGGGTCCAGGCCACAATACATCTAGCTTATGGTCCTTTCCTTCAGGTCAGTGATGACATAAGAGTATTATGTCTCCCAATAGGTTGTTAGTTATGAGGGGTTTTATAAAATTGAATTGTTCTGATTTTGCGGGGGTAAAAGTCCCTATAAGAATTTACCACCAGAACCTAAAATCGAAAGGTCTCTTGGTCACTCTTCTCATAGCTATATTGGCTCTATCAAGGAGTAGATGGCTCCAGTAAGGGCTGGACACTAGAGGGTGATACGGTATCCCACTTATATAAAGTTTTACAGAGTACATTCTAATACACTCAATGATAGCTTAATTAGTAAGCCATCAGAGCTCAATGGAGGTATTGATACATTGAAAAAAATTTCGTTTAGTCTATTTTATGGATTGTAAATATAAGCGTACAATTAATCACTCCAAGGCCCATTAGTGGAAGGGAGGTAGGGGCCATAAAGGCTTGATATTTCCCCATCAGTGAATTGAGTTCACTACCACATGGTATACAAAATTCATACTATTGCTTAACTGGAGAACTTTTAAGCTACAATACCAGGTTGAGATTGTTTGAGTAAGAATGAGCATTGGCCTAAGCGAAGTTGAAGACTATTAATGTGGCTTCAGCCCATTTTGTGTAGTGATCGATGGTTCAGATAATGTTTTGGTGTCCAAACATAGAGCCAGGAAAGGGTCCAATTACATCAAAACTGAAATTATTAAATGGTGAAGTGGCCCAATGACTTGATGCTTAAAGTCAGATTATATGGCCTTAAATTATGCAAATTATGCAGGAGTTGATGACATCATGGATGGAATCAATCATGCCTTCCTAGTAACATTGATCCTCAAGCCACTGTTAGGTTTTCTACAGGGCGCCATGACCCGCAGTGGTATGCGCCTCCAGGATGGTAAGGGTCCTAGTAAAGAGCGTACATAAGGTAACCAGGCCATCCCTACACATTATAAAGCAACTTTATTTTGATTTAAGTCTTATTTGCCATTTGCCTTAGTCATTCATGAATATCAAGGTTCTTTTGATCTAATGTCTTGGGTCGTCTAATTGCTCATAGAACCAGTTTTCGTTGGAAGCATGCTATGCTAGTATAAGTATTTGGTACTGTCCATAGGCATTATAATGGATATCTACCGCCTGGTGCACAATAGAAAAGGAAATTTTGTAGCCTAAAGCCCATTAAGCAAGTTTCACATGGGATCTTTCTATTTGTTGTGACACCTTATTGATACATGACTAATTACAATGGTAAATTGTTTCCCATAAAAAAGGGTCAGAAATGCTTAATGGCTAACAGCACAGCCAGACACACATGTTACATGGCATTATATTTTCTCTCCGCCCTAGTTAAAGTCTTACTAAAAAATTGATAGGATGGTCGACTTAAAGATTTCAGTTGTGGCATATTTCTCTTACTGTGAAGCTACTGGCATCTGTTAACAGTATGAAAGTCTTATCACATATTGGGTGGATATATCTAGGTGCTGGCATCAAAAAATATCTCAGGAATTTAAATGTCTGTTGTTCTAATTTATCCAATTGGAACAGGATATCTTTTTGAAATAGATATAACAATGACTTTGCGAGTTCAGCAAAGTGATGAATAAATTGTCAATAGAAAAAGACCAATCCTAGAAAGAGCTGTATATTGTACAAACTATTTTGAATGGGATATATCTTTTATGGCAACAACATTATTAATTAATGGAGAGATCTCTTCACAAGTAAACCTGTGGCCCAAGAACATCATACCCTTTGGAAAAGACTATAATTGGAACATCGATGAATCCCCCCCTTGGGTTGGGACCATCTAGTACTAAAAAAGATTATAATCGGAGGGCTTTAGCTTTAAGAAAGCTGCTTGCATCCAATTGAAGATTTATTGTAGGTAGTAGAGATTCTTATGGAAGGAATAGGAGAAAACGGTTTTATAATCCAAAAAGGCATATATCAAGACCTTTTTTGGTCTTTAAGTATACCATCAATCGCCCGTTGAAAGGTTGCAGGTGAGTTACATAACCCCTGAAACATACAATTTGGATCAAATAACCCTTCGCTGAAGGTTGGCGCTGATTTCTCTCTGTCTTCAAGCACAAGTTAATTGACGTATCCACTGGCAAGATCCATGGCAGAGAAAGAATGGGATCCTGATAAAAGTCAGAGAGAGTTTTTAAATTATGTGAGGTGGTATCTAGCCTTTTAAGTTATCGCATCCAGTCTTCTGTAAACCACCATAACGTTATTTCCTCTATCTTTCTTGTAGAATGACAGAATGAGAGAAGCCCATGGGATCTTAGATGGCTTTTAAGAGGCCAGCCTCTAATAGCTGTTTCAATCCCTTGTCACTTGGGCATCTTCAACCTTAGATTCTAATAGCCCTGGACCAAATGAATTGCGTAACATCAGTCTGAACCTTGTGCTTGTCCCTTTATAATTCATAGAGTCGTGGTGCCCTTAAAAAGATTTTTTGTTCCTAAATTAAGGAATCCACCACCGTTGCTGTTTAAAGTAAGTGAATCATCAAAATTTACTGCCACTCATGATATGATAGAGGGTTTATCAAGTTCTATGTATGGCAGAGAGTTTCACATTCAGTGATTTAGTCAACTTAGTTATCAATAGATGGCAAAGGTAAACTAATGTATGTTTTTGAGTAACAGTCTGTGATTGATTTGTAATAATAGCCATAAATACTGTACCAAGTCCTAAAAATGTGGGATTGGGTATGCTTGGACAAGTCAGAGGTTCACATATAGAAGATTGAAATTACCATAAACCTTCATAATGGTCCAAAGATATAGTGACTTGGATTTTTTCTACTAGTATCTGATATCTAGGGGGAATGACAAGCTTATTGATAAGGAAGGTAGACATTCCCTCTTGAGAATTGAAAGAGGGGATGAATAAACTTAGCCTTTAGTCCCATTGTTAAGTATATCAGGTGCCAATGAATCGGAATGTTCCAAAAGTTAACTGTGGTGTTTTCTCCTCCCTTTCACCTTATACAGGGTCTTAATAATGATCAGGGTGTAATACCCTAAAAGAAAAATTCGGATCTTTGTGAATAAACTTGTTGTCTATCTCTGACTAAGAACTGCGTGACAAATAGTAGATCATTGTTATCAAAGTCTAAAATAATCACTGTATCATACACTACTAAGTACCAGATCAGATGGGCAACGTTGAGTAGTCTCTAGGGGATCTAAAGCTTGAGAGTCCAGCGGTTTAATATATAAGGTATAAGTAAATTTGTGGATCTTAATCTAATTCATCAGGTGGGGGGATAACGTTGATGGGGGAAGCAAGGATGAAAATAGCCAAAACCTTCACCTTATGCACCACTACCTCTAAATGGGTAATATCAGAGATAAATTAAATATAATAGATATTAGTGTGTATAATAAGTTTGTTGATACAAAGAGTTTACCTAAAGCATAAAAAGATAAATCGAAAACTATAAATCCAGATATAGTGTCAGGGATGTTGAGTTTATCATGTTTTTATAGTATGAAACACTCAAGCTATAAAATGATTCTGAGTAAGTTGTTAAAGCTTAGATTTATCACCATAGGGCATGAGGCTCCCTATGCTGGCGCCTCTTTTCCCACATAAACTGATTTCTTCTTCCAACATTGACTCAAGTGTATTTAGAAATTACACAATAAATTCTGTGTTAACGTCTGGATTGAGACTTTGGGTTAGCCAATGGGAAGATATGAGGTCTCAATCCTTTATTAAATGAGGCATGACGCATATTTGGTTCAGGAAGTTTCAAGGTTTCTTCCTTAATGTCAAGGTCAATTTGAAAAGCTTCTTGAAACCTTGGAAGTGTAGCACAATATGTCAGTGTTAATATCTTAGGGCTGTTTATTCTTTTGGGATTATACCTTGCTTCAGCTCCTTAGATTTCTGCACAGGTTAATTATATTTAAAATTTAATAGATTTGTAAAACATAATCCAATAAAATTATGTGGGTGATTCATACTATCATGAAGGCTAGCATCCAGCTGTTATTTTTCCAACAAATTTTTTTCTCTGCTCAGGTTTTTCTTCAAGCTAGTTCCTGGCAACCTTCCTACAACCTGTGGATAAAAAGTCTGCTTAAACTCTTCATATGATAATTGAATTACTAGCCCTTCAACACTTTCTTTGGAGTTGAAACTTTTGGATGATAACAGAACATAAACTGCTAGAAATAGGTTCATTAGTTCTTAAGAGAACTTCTACTCATGAGACTTGACTACTAATTCTGGCTTAGAGGTTCTCTCCTAGGACTTATCCAACAAAAATAATTCAGTGGCCTTTGTGGTGAAACATTTATCCCTCCTCACTTTTGACATGGTAACTGCAGAGAACATGATAGTATTATCTAGCTCAGGGATATCTGATACCTCTACTTTAGGACAAATAATACTAAAAAATAGCAATTGTAGGATAAACTAGTTATGTTTGAGGCAAAAAAGATTTTGCTTTATTTTATAAATTTTAAGGGAATGTATAGAAGAATTGGAGCATAACTTTTATGTGGGGACCAATTAAAACGGCAGCCATTGCTGATGAATTTAATCTCACAGAATTACTCAACAATGAAGGAAACTTTCACTCTCCCATCCATGATAGTTGGCATCCACGGTTGACTAAATAATGATCCGCTATGGGTTGGATTTGATGGTAGCATGACCCACGATCTTATCCAACCCAGTGGAATAACCCCTTTAAGCTAGCAACCTGCTTAGGTAATGGGACCCTTTACCCATTACCAGCAGGTCGCGTTGACTAAAAGGTAAAGGCCAGTTTCTGCATCAGAAAGCGCTGTCAACGCCCAGCAACTAATCAATATGCCTTCAGTCAATTGGCAAAGAACTAATTAACTCCTACAAGCTAATTGATTATCAATTTATTAATATTTAAACCAAAATAAAGTTTATCGTGGGGATCATCCCCAATGAAACATTATCAATATGGCAGATCAAAACCCGGAGAATTACTAAATTTTTGTCTAAGCTAGTTTGCCAAACAATAGTTGTCATATCTAATGATACTCTTACATCTACAAGTGGTCTTTGCCCCTAGCAGATAAGTAGATTTATTATAATCAGATCAAGCAGAAAGATATTTTAATATTTAAAATCCCAACAATAAGTCAAAAGAGAAAGCAGATGCCACATCAGCTATGAATTTTCCAGGGCAACTTGGTCACATGAAGTTAAGTCCTGGGATACATAATAGACATGATTAGCAAAGTCTTTAAATGTTTTTCCCTTTTTGATGTATGTGTATGTCACGATTCCAATATGACTAGATGATAAGCCCTACAGCAATATGGTGAAATGAATGAAATCCACTGAAATTGAACTAGTGATGGTAATTGAAGTGCTTCAAAATGAGGTGATATTGGATTGTTGATTAATGAAACCAATGAGATATGGCGAATTGAGTTACTAAGCCATGTAAGTAATATCATATGAAATTGTTACCATATACTCAGGATGAGACAATCAAGCAAAAGTAGGTTTTTGATAGATAAAGGTAGCGGAATAAAAGGAATACGCAGTATTATTAATATATTTGGTAATAGAGGTTGTGGGAGCGAGTGCTCCTTAATTATTTAAAGTTATTCTGTTGTTTTGAGGGCAGCAATTATCATATCTTTAGTCTCTATTGCTCAGTGGGTTAACCCTGTGAAAAAACCCGCCGGCGTATATATTTAATACCGCCAAAATTACAACAGTGGTTCTCACTACAGGGGGCCCATTGATCAATTATAATATGATAAAGACTCAATTGTCAGCCATGTTGCCTCAAGTTGCCTATGTGGAGCTGAAACTGGCGCTGGATGCTGTGCTTAAAAGCAAGATGAGCTGCTCCAGGAGGTCTACTGCAATAAGCTGCCCCCACTTGATTGCGACGGGAATATTTATGGATACTTTAAGCAATTTGAGATTGCAACTGAAGGAGTCTTGGATCAGCGAAGAGCAAAACCGTTGATTTCTTCCTTAGATGTCGGAAGTGCTGATCAAGTCGTCTGTTATTTTCCAAACAGCTCCCTTATATAATAAGAAGTCAAAGCCACAGTGCTACAGTTGTTCGGCAGAACTGTGATGATGTTGCAGCAGAAGGCTGAATTTTTAACAATTAAGTTTCAGCGGGATTAAACCCTTACCACGTTTGCTGAGTGATTTATGGTGGAAGCTCACGTGCTAATTGGGGCTGGGGTTTTATCTGAAGCAGAAGTGTGTATTGATATGACTTCTGCTGTGAAGCCATACCATGATTTACATAGCGTTATGGCCACCCTGTTGGATGAAAATGTACCTTTTCTTAAACTTGTTCAGTTTTTGCACTGTATCTCAGCTAACTTCCCTCCACCTAATGCTGAGTGGAGTCCTTCTGCTACAACGGCTGAATCATCATAATTGGGGGAAACTGGCATTTCAGTTTAGTATTTCACCAGGTTTTCATCTGCAGTTAAACGTCTGACCCATTACTTCTTATTTTCCTTGGGCCAACTATCGCCCTAGACCTGTATATGCGATCACTTTCAGTTTAACTCTCATCATGGCTTGTATCACATTAATTAGGGACATGAGCCCTATGAGGTTATCTGCTTTAATTGCAGTCATAAGGGGCATGTGGCACGTTGGTGCCCTAATCAACTGGTCTCTTGTGTACAGCTAGAACAATACGGTCAGAGAAAAGTCAGAGCAGAGTATAAAAGGGACACTCTATCTCTGCTATACCAAACCAAGACGTCTCACCTGAACCAAAATTAGGTTATTAAGCAAAAGTTTCCTTTCACAATGAGGAAGTTTTATATCAGCAGCTGGTCGGAGGGGTGAATACTTTGACACAAGGGCAGTCTGCGGTTATGGCAGAAGAGGGGTCTCAGTAGCAGGTTGAGCCATATGCTTGCCAGATGTTTGACCAATTTTCATCTGAAGAGTTGGACCCTCCTCTGATGCCCCTTTATTACAAGCAGTAAGCCTCGCTTGTCCAGTCAACACTATTATCATACAATATTCCAGTATTGGCGAGGGGATTGTGGGTTTTCTTGAAACAGAAATGCCATAAATGTCTTTGTTACAAACAGTCAAGATGCAAATTACTCCAAAGTACTTACTGTGACCCGGTTGTAACTAAAACCTGTGTCCGCGCTACCATAGATACAGGTGCCCCTGTCAATATAGTCTCCACCAAGTTGGTGGCCAAATTTTTATTAAAACCAGACGTGGACCATCGGGTGGTATATGGAACTGCTGGAGCAGATAACACATTTTCTGAGGGAGCATACAGCACGCTTCCGTTGCAGTTTTTGTCTATTGTAGTGGTAGCCCCAGCTATAGTGTTAACAAATATCCATTATGATCTGCTGATTGGAACTGCCTTCTTGTGACACTATGGGGCCGTTATCAATATGACAGACCACTCTTTTGAAATATTGGGTCAGAGGATCCCCATTTACTTCACTTCTAGAGGAGTGCCTAATGATCTGGTGCATATGGAGAATATCAATTTAGCTTTTAGTGATGGAGTAATCCCAGTGCGCTACCATCAGTTAAAGGGAAAAACCTGGGCCCTTCCACAACAGATTTATGAATATCAAGGGCTTCCACTCCGAGCTGCTGGACCTATATCAATTCCATCCAGGCTCACGTAATAGTAAACACAGACTTGGTGATAGAAGTTCCAGATGAACTATATGGAGAAGTTATTGGGCCATATCAGCAGTCGCTGTTTGAGCCTCACGTAGCCCCAGGTATTATATTACCAGGGCAAGGGGAGGTCAAAGTTTTTCTTGTAAATTTACAAATGGGACCACTGGAAAATCCGCCGCCACCAAATAGTGACATACTTGCACTTTATCCCCATTGAGGAGGTTAGTTCAGTTCATGACTTTGGGTCACTGGAGGAATTTGGTCTGCCTTTTAAACCGCAGCTCAATATAATAGCAGTAGTATCGCATGACAAATTAATGGGGCTGTCAGAAACACAGAAGGATAGAGCAATCGCTTTATTTCAAAAATATAAAGAGATTTTTGCTGTTGAAGATCATGATTTAGGATGTGCACGAGGGGTGGTTCATAGGCTAGACACTGGAGATCATCCACCCATCAGGTCAAGGCCAATCCGCAGATCAAGGATGGTGGAAGAAGTAGTAACCGAGGAAATTGACAAGCTATAAGCGCAAGGGATGCTTGAACCATAAAAGAGTCCATGGGCTTCACCTGTTATGATTGTTAAAAAGAAGGACAGCATCAACTGGGTAGTAATTGACTATTTAAAGCTCAACAGCTTCACTAAAAAGGACTCATATCCCTTAACTCAGATTGACAACGATTTAGATTGGCTAGGGGGAGCTCAGTTCTTCTCATCTATGGACCTGATCTCAGGTTACTAGCAAATTGAGTTGCCACCGGTGGAGCAGGAGAAGTGCATAGTAATCACATTTAAAGGTCTTTTCCAACCAACTTGGATGCCACACAGGGTTGTGTAATGCCCCAGCTACATTTCAACGAGCCATGGATACTATTCTGGGGGACCTAAACCTGTCGTGTGCCATTGTATACCTTGATGAAATTAATGTTGACTCCCAAACCTTCTCCAAACATCTCGACCATTTAGAAGCTGTATTCCACTGGCTCGCTGAGGCCAACATCAAGATTAAACCCCGGAAATGCCACTTCTTCAAGGACCAGCTGGAGTACCTGGGGTTTGTGGTTGATGCCACCAGGCTGAGACTGCAACCAGCCAAAGTGGAAGCTATTCGAAAAATGACTCCACCCACCTGTAAGAGGGATATACAGGTCTTTTTGGGAATGGTCAGACATTACCAGCGCTTCATCTTTAACTTCAGCTGTATTGGGGGCCCACTCTTTGAGTTATTAAGGAGGGACACTAAGTTTGAATGGGCGGAATGTTAGCAACGCGCTTTTGATATGCTTTGAATGGCGTTAACCAGTGCGCCAGTGTTATGCTATCCCAATTTTGAAAAAGAGTTCATTGTTCAGATTGATGCATCCCTTTCCGCTGTAGGGGAAGTCCTATCCCAAAAGGATGAGAAAGGAGAATAGCACCCTGTAGCATACTGTAGTCGCAGTTTGAACAGCCATGAATGCAATTACACCGTGACTGAGAGGGAGTGCTTGGCAGTGATCTACGCTTATAAGCAATTCTGGGTGTATTTTCATGGGGTGAAATTCAAAGTTGTAACAGATCATGCCTCGCTACGCTGGTTACAATATCTTAAAGAACTGGAAGGGCGTCTAGCCCAATGGGCTCTTAAATTGAAGGCATACAATTTTGAAATTCTTCACTGACCCATAGCAAAACACCAGAATGCTGATTGTTTATCAAGATTACCTACGATTGCAGTTGCCACAGATCTGAGTAATATCCTGTTCAATAAGATGCTTATTGGCAAGTACGATGATGAATCACTTCCAGTTATCAAGGTATTGGATGGAATAAGAGCCAACATTCTTCAGAAAAATGGAGAATTATATAAGTGGATAGGGGACACTACCATGAATATTCCAAGACCTTCCGCCCGCCCAACTATTTTTATGAGTGCACACCGAGCAGTTGGACATGGAGGAGTACGTAAAACCATGGAATTATTGCAGCCTCAGTATTACTGGGAAAGCATGAACTTCAATATTCTTGATAATATCTCCTCCTGTCACCAATGCCAAGTAGAAAGCCATTCTGCCAGAAGACTTCCTACAGGTTAGTGAATCCGCACTTCACCTGGCACACCATTTCAACCAATGTGGTGGGTCCCTTGCCAACAGGGGAAAAATGGTGCAAATACATCCTGGTAGCAATTGACCACTTGAACAGGTGGGTTGAGGCGTGACCAATATGATATTTGGGGGCGCTAACGGTGGCCAAGTTTGTTATGGAGTGTATAATTCAGTGACATGGTTGTCCCCAATTCATCCTTACTGATAATGTGACAAACTTCATTTCACACATTATACCTAAGCTAAATGAGCTAATGGCCATCCGTGGGGTTCTAACAACTCCGTATCACCCTGAGTCCAATGGAATGTTTGAACAGGCTAATGGGACCCTAGTGAACATCCTCTGGAAGTTGGTTACTGATAGGCTCTGATTGGAGTACCCTCCTTTCCACTGTGGTGTTTGCCTACAACATTAGCTACCATTCTGCCACAGGAAAAAGTCCAATCCAATTGCTTTATAGACAGCACCCCGCGTTGTCTGCGCTCCCTATGCTTGTGTGGAGGACACCGGCGGAATGGATCTGCATCACTATTTGACCACCCTAATGAATACACTGATTAAATTGCAAACCAAGCATATTCGTTAAGCTTATTTAAGATAATCAAAAGCCAGGCTACTGATCAGGTACGATGGAGTGACCTAGCACAGTTACAAGATGGAGACATGGTCCTATTCCATGATCAACATGGGTTTGGCCAGAAACACAAGCCGGTTAGTATATTATCTGGTCTGTTTGAAGTCATTGAGAAAACTGGTGTCGTCGCATATACTATCAAGGACCCCATTAGCGGTTGGATCATTAACTGAGTGCATGTGAAATTCCTCTGAGCTTATAAGCAATAGGAGCCTCATTGTCCAGTCAAGGAGGGGGTAATGTCGCGATTTAATATGACTGGATGATAAGCCCTACAACAATATGGCGAAATGAATGGAATCTGCTGGAATTAAACTGGTGATGGTAATTGAAGCGCTTCAAAATGAGGTGATATTGGATTGTTGATTGACGAAACCAATGAGATACAGCGTATTGAGTTACTAAGCCATGTAAGTAATATCATCCAAGATTGATACCATATAAGCAGGATGAGATGATCGAGGGAAGGTAGGTTTTTGATAGAGAAAAGTAGCGGAATAAGAGGAATCCACGATATTACTAATATTTAATAAAAGAGGTTGTGGGAGCGAGTGCTCCTTAATTATTTAAAGTTATTCTGTTGTTTTGAGGGCAGCAATCATCATATCGTTAATCCCTATTGCTCAGTGGGTTAATCCTGTGCAAAAAACCCGCCAGCATATATATTAAATACCGCCAAAAGTACAACAGCATATAAAGTCTTGTTCTAATTAGATAGGTTAGTTTTCTAAAAATTTTTAACAAGGGCAACCTTTACTTGATATCATAAGTTAAAATTTTTAATAAGGTCATTGTTATTACCCAGAAACTACTGTTGATACAGGTCTGAAATTGTTGAACTTTCTGCTTGTTGGTGGTTAGCTCCATGCCCCTTTGAACACAGATAGGAAGAATTGAATGTCATCCATATCATGGACTTCTTATCTAAAGTTTGTCCAAAAGAAGTTGATAGGCTCAGAGAGGACATGTTTAGCTGGGGTTGAGTGTCTTCTTGTATCTGAAGGCTCTATCTCAAAAAATTGAGGTCATCTGGGCTTGATTGAGTTGCTGACAAAGGCAATTGAGATCTTCACTTATTATTTTTTATCCTAATTATTCACATAAGTAGCGTGCAGCCTTGATATGATAGCCTGATGAATCCATATATATTTGATAGTATAGCTAGCGAGTTTCAGTAATATTTTCTTGCTTATTTTCCAAATTTAAGAGTTTATAGGTAGGTCAATTGAACCTGGACACCAAGGTAGAATGATGGTTTCTTTGTATAGCGGTCATATCCCAACACATTTGCTGTATATTAGCAACCTTATCATGAAAGGAAGATGAGGAAAATTGGCATCAAGATAGATTCTTCAATTCTCATCAACCACGAGTCTACCCCGTTAATTGTTGTTCCAAGTTTCTAAGTCAGGCTTTATGGTCTTGTCTCATGCTGGCTCTATGTATGAAGGTTTCTGGGAGTTTTTGGGATCTTCTGGGCCTCTGGGTTCTTTTTGGGCCTTGAGGCCCTTCTGGGCCAGTGGGTCCAGGTGGTCCTTGTCTAACGCGCACCTCAGAAGTAGGTTAAGCATTGCTCTTTCATTGCTATATTAAATTCAATTAGTTAATTCCTCAAGCTGAGACTCATAGGCTTTCTGTTGTTCACTTAAATGAGCTAGTAAATTTGCCTCATCTTATTCCAATCATTTGTATAGTGTTGCAAGGGAAGTAGTGATCACCTGGAGAATTTCGTTGTGAAGGTATCTAACAACTCCATTATTAATACAAAAATTTGATTTTGCAACTCATTAATTTTTTTTATATTGTCATGAAAAGCTTCTTTATCCTAAAAAATGAAATCTGTCTCATATAACTTAAAGATCTAGGTATGAAGCTGGTGATTAAGTTTAAACTGTCTCTGGATTACATATTATAAAATCCTAAAAGTAAAAAAGATGTTGGAGAGCAGCGTGGACAAACAGGCGGAGGTATGATTTGGTTTTTACCAACCCTACTGCTTTACTCAAGAGGACAGCAGCAGTGTATAGGTATATTAGTTCATCTACAACTTCAGTGGAATGCTTTTATTATATTTCTTTAAGCTTCAGAGTTTCTAAAATTAAGGCTTCCACATTCTCAGCTACTTTATCTGAATACATCTGATAGGTCGCACTGTCAGTGTCCAGAAGGGTAAATACCATTGGCGCTCTATAGTTTAAGTCTCATATTTTGAACAAGTATATCTTGTTGGTTGGAGTGAACTCATCTTGCCACACTCATACTTCCTCTATTTGGGTAAAATTGTCTCCGCTAAAAATTATTTATCATCAGGAAGGTAAATCTTAATTTGGTAGCCTCAGAAGGTACTAGCAGTTTTGACCAGGTATAAGAAATCCAGAGTTAGTTGGCCGGTTCTTTTATAGGATAATTATTAGTCCTATTAGCATCAGCGACTTCATTGTATATTATTTATCACTAAGGAAAATAAACTTTTTACGATAAACAAACCAGAGAAGAAAGTAGAGCGTACTTTATATATTTAAACGAGGGAATATTTATAATCCTTGAATGGGCAAGCCTTCATTCAGGATATTGGCCCCTTTTAATGGCGTCATGACTTACCCAGTCTAGGTGAAGCCTCAACTTTAGGTCCCAACTTGTTGAGTATTTATATTGGTTTTGGTTTACATTCATTTTTTACTAGTTATCAATTGATGCTTTCTTGCCTAAGGACATGTTTTTTTACTATTTTATTTACTAATGTTTATCAGGCTTAACGCCCATATCTTAAATAATATTCTAATTAATCATTTAGTTTTTTTCTATAATAAGCCCTGTTCAAGACTAACAAAGTCTGGATAAATTACACCATTACTTCTCCACTTGCTGTTAAGATAAAGGGTGCTCAAACAAACTTGATATCATATTAATGTTAAACCCAAAGTGCATTTAGTGTTTAACACCTAAATTCACCACATTAACTACTTTAAGCCATATATTATATCTTATTATCTGTTGGCTATCTAGTGGAAGATAATGGAAACCACTTAATTCTGTTACCATTATTAGTCTCAGTCCATCCTTTAATGATGACTCTTGTTCTACATTAACTCTGAACCTGGACTGTGACATCAACTCCTACATTCCTGAATCTACTTTACCTTACTTTTGGTATTAACCTATCACTCATCATAAACTTAATTTCTCCCTGGTACTTTAGTTAAAATTACCCTTTCACTTAAAGAAGTATTTTTACCACTTATATTTTCTAGGATTTAAAGTCACTCTTCTTGTGGACCAACTAGACAGATTTCAGATTAGCTTTGGCCCACAATTACACCAGTTACGACGTACTAAGCATAATGCATCTTAATTTTATCTCAAAAGTATCCATAGCTCTTAAGCACCACCAAACAACCAAGTAAAAATACTAACAATTGGCAAAATGATCCTTCTCCTCAATTGAGCATTGTACTTAGTTTGAGAGTGTATTGGACCCTTTGTACTCTATGGGGGAGTTTTGGGCGCTATTACACCCTTTGTGCCCTCTAAGAATCAGGGTCCAATCAATAAAAAGTTGAGCAATGCCTTCACCTGATTGATTGCGTATCTTCTTAGGTTCAGTTCATATCCAAAATTAATTGACTTGGTCTTTACCAACTAAGATTCACACAATAGATTTCAGTTTTGTTAATCTTGATCCTTAATTTCAACGCCTCACCACCTGGTTTGATTTAATCAGGTGATAGAGGGGTTTTAATACAATATAAAGTCCCAAGTCTATTGTGAGCACCATTTTCCCTCTTGTTAAAATTACACAGGGGTCACAACTTTATTGCCGTGATTGAGATATTTTCAGAATAATTTTTTTATGATTTAAAAGCAAAAAAGTGGAATCTGACCTTGGCTATGGTGCTATTAAATTTCCTACAAACCCTGGTTCTTCACCTGCTTTAAGGGTCCTTAAGTTTGTGAACATCCACATGAGTAGTCCATCATTTACGTGATAACAGGTTCTGAACAATGCTTGTAGAAGCTTGTTCATTAAATTTCAGTAGGGTTGCACTGCATGGTGAAATGCAATTTTTGAATTAAACCAAATATGTCCCTCACATCAGAGAGTATTTGGTCTTTGCAGTAGAAACACTTAATCAGAAATGGTCGCAAACTTCTTAAAACTAAATCCATAAAGTTAGCCTTGCATCTCGACATTCTATTAAACATATTCTTGTTGTCAGAATTCTGGCTAGGTAAGGTGCTCGCTAGGGGCCTTCAGAATTTCAACAGTTTGGTGAGTGCGCTATACTTAGTACCTCGCCCTGCCCAAAAAGGGGCCAAAGTTCCCCCTAAGTTTACCAGCCTCAACACTTATTGGAAAAGGGATTTTAGATAAAAGTTGATATTAAAATAGGTATAGTAATCTTATGATATTATATTAGGTGTAGTAAGTTAAAAGTCCTTTATTTAGATGGAGCAATGTATATTTAAAGTACTAAGGCTAATAATGGGAGGCGGGTGAATTCAGGAAAGGCCCCAAGGAAAATACTAAGCAATAAAAATGCATTCCTATCTTAATGAAACTCTCAGCATTGATTGCAGATTGACATAAAGAAATAATATTAATGGTGAACTAATACTTGACTATTCTTGGCATAAGTCACTGGTTATCATAATTTCAACTTACTATCTGTTTTGATCCTCAATAGGTTTTAAACCAGTAAGTCACTTAATTTAATAATAAAATGTTGTCAGGGATGATCCCTGACACTTCAAATTGGCTCAACTTAAGTTACTGAGGAGCCTAATTTGACATAAACTAATAGCTGAGTATTAGTGTTTCACAATTCCTATTAAGAGGTTTCACTATTTAAAGGCGTTGCCTAACAGGACTCCCTTCAATCCTCAGACGGGGTCATGAGCAAAGATGTCTTTGAAGAGCGGGGGGTCATCAGATCTTTGGCCGTAGTTTGGTAGGGCTGGAATAAGCAGTAAAGATGCTGGTGGCAGTAGTTTTTGTAAAAACTAGAGAAAGATCCAAACGTAGTGGGTTGATATAAGCCCAAATTCAATGCGTGGAGACAACCATGAGATCTGGGAAGAGGTGACTTTGGTGTTAGTTGCTGACAAGAATATAGGCAGCAGGGCAACTTAATGCCTAACTGGTTGAGAGATCATTATCATTAATTGCCTGTATTTAAGAAAACCATTGGGTATTTGGCCTTAATATTTAGGATTGGCTGATAATTTGAAATATTTTGACTTAATTTAATGAAGGGCACAATTCAGAGTATTTCATTATATATTTTAATAAATTGAACTAGTTTTATTCAATTCAAAGAGATGCTAAATTAAGCTTTTCATGGCAATGGCTCAAATATTTAATTGGAAGCTAACATAGATTGATAGTATAACCAATAATTATATAGACATCACTTTTTAGGTGGACAAATTGGCAGCCAACCCCATTTAACTCAATTGCTAAATTTTGAAATTCACGCATGCAAAACTTCATAGTTTGGGATTTGGTAATCTGAATCCTATGTCACCTGATTTAATTGATAATGAGTCAATGTGAGGAGAGAGTCAGCACTTGATACCAAAAAGAACCAGTGGTGATAAGCCACCTCCTAATTAAATAAACCCTCAATTAAGAGATTTATTATTCACCCCCTACAAAATGGGCAGGAATCATGAGCAGCTCAGGCTAGCCTGCATCTGGATTTTGCCCCAGAAAGGTCATTGGTAATGGTGACCAGAATTGAGTATTGGACCATAAAAAGCATACTGGAGGGCTTAGTGAGGGAGCAGAAGTCTTCAAAGGAATCTGTGGTTGAGCAGCAGAACTTTGGAACTTTTCATTTGTTCTGTTTTCTGAGGTTCCTGTTCAGCTCAGGGGTACAGCCCTAATTTTTTGTACAGCTTCTTGGGAGCTTGTCCCCACCAGATAAAGTGAGATCCCTTCTCCCATATAAAGGTGGAAACTTAGGGGTATATAGGAGCCCCTGTAGTGAGCACCAATAGTTGGGATTTTGGCTAGGTATGGTGCTCGCTAGGTGAGAACCATAATTATAACAGTAGGAAAGATGCGGTATGCTTAGTAATTTGCCCTGCACAAGAGAGAGGGGGTCAAAGTTCCCCCTAAGTTTACCACCCTTGACCCTTGTTTGAGAATGGATTTAAAATAAAAAAATATACCAATTTAGGTATAGTAATCAAATGATATTATATTAGGTGTAGTAAGGTAAAATGTCCTTTATTAAAATGAAGCCTCAACTATCTAAAGTACTTAGGCTATTATTGGGAGGCAAGTGGATTCAGGAAAGGCCCCGAGAAAATACTAAGTAATAACAATGCAAAGACTAGCTTAATAAAACACTCAGCATCTTTTGCTGATTAAAATAAAAATAACTTATAATTAATAATAGTGAACTAATATTTGCCTATCCTTGGCATAAGTCGCTGGTAGTCATAGAAGTCAACTTACTATTGGGATCAATCCTCAATTGGTTTTGGGACCAGTAAGTCGCTTGATTTAATAATAATTGTTGTTAGGGATGAACCTCAACACTTAGAATTCCATAACTAAAGCTAATGTGAAACCTAATCTAAATTCACTAATAACTGAGTATTAATGAGTCGAAAACCCCTATTAAGAGGCTTCACCCATGAAAGGGCAATGCCCAACACTTGTATTATCGTCTCCTTGGCCTCAGCCTAGGTGAAGAATTCACCCATATGGGGTATTATGTGCTCAGTACTCCATTAATTTAAAAAATTGATTATTTAGAAATTTTTTTCTGTTCATTGGCCTCATACATCGCCATCTTAATCTTTTAAAGTTTTAACACTTTCCCTTTTTATTAAATGAAATCTGAAAGCATGAGGGCGAAAAGGTATTGTTGTCTATATTAGTAATTGTATTAATTTAACGGTAGCACTCATTATTGTGAGAAAAAAGGGTTGCTAAGAATTCTGGGGCATTACGTCCTAAGGAACCTTGTTGGGAGTAGATACTGTGACCATAAGCATTATTTTTCTATTAGTTAACTTAAACATTGTAACAGTTTTATGATTGGTGTTACCCAATATAATCTGCAGCTTTCCACTATTTATCTCACTATGATTATTTGACATCTACTGTCATCTAAATTTCTGAGCTGTTGCTCAACTTTTTCCACCTAAACCTTATGGTTAAGGTATGCTATTTTTTATATAAAAGCTTTTTTATTGTAAATCAGGAATTAAATTTATCTGTAGTCTGATTTGATGTATCAAAGATTCTCTCTCTGAGCTAAAACTGAAAAAATATTCTCCTTAATGTGTTAGGCTTGTAAATAATTAATTTAAACAGATCGTGAACAGAGTAATATAGTTTTCTAATAGTCACATCTACCTTACCTTTCATTAGCGCATATTTTTATATCTCAACAGCACAAGAGGCTAGTCTTTCATTCTGGGGGTAGTGATGGAGTTCTTTCAACAATTGTACAAAATGTAAGCTCAACAGGTAAACTTTAGTAGACTGATTTTCTATCCTTAACTAAGGGAGCATTATTCTTGTCTCTATGGTGCTTTAGAAACTGCTATATGATTTTTATGATTATAATAGTACCAAATAAAAAAATATTTAAGATTTACTGTATTATCTGAGTTTTTATCAGAAGTAGCCACTGAGGTTCTTCCTCTTAAATGACCTGATCATTCTGCCAGATTCTCAACAATAACTTATATAGCTACATCTAATGACATCTGCATATTTAACCATTTATTCCTTCTTGCACCTCCACCTAACTGTTGGCACATGGGCATGACTTCTAGAGTATAATCTCTGTACAGTAGGCATCCTGTTGTAGCTCAGCTCCTCTACTACTTTATTATGCTAATCCATCCTGGCATAATCAGGTATTGGGTCATTAATATTTTTTGTATAGCCACTTTTGGGTACACTGTCAATCTTAATAATCATTTGCCGCTCATCAAATATATTTACGAGAATGCTATGAGGCTAAAATTAATTTTAATAACCAGTAATAATACTGATTATTTACAATTAGCAATAAAATTGATACTTAATCTTAGTTCATACCTCATTTATAAGTCCCCAAGTCATGTCATTGAGTTGAGGCATTGTGGATTCTTAAGAGTGCCTATCCTCAGCTTTCATGCAGTGAATATGAAATTTGATTTTAAAGATAGCCTCGCCTCAGCCTTTTGTTATATATATTGTAATTTAACAAGACCTTATCTCATCCACTTTCATATAGTTAATTTGAATGGTCATAGCATAATTAGTCAAGCATATTAAAAACCCAAATTTTATTATTATGCTACAGCTCAAGCAATTAAAATGACCTAAAGCGATAAAAGATATCAAATTACGTTATCATATAGTTCAGTCAAACAGTTTTCATAGCAATAGTTTAAGGAGCATATGCAGCAGAGAATTGAGAGACTGTGGCTTAACACATCTAATGAAATTCAGGTGATCTTTAACAAAAAAAACTTGAAATCAAAGATTTAATGTTTTTTGTATATTAGGGCATTTAGTAGGTTAGCTTTTTGAATCTCTGTAATAAATAAAAAGTTATTGGTCTCTCTGATTATGATTTTGTGTTTTTCATTGGATGAGCTACCACAAGTGAATAAGGTTGAGTCATAAAAATAGCTCTTTATCATAGATAGCCCAATCCTATCCTAAATTGTGAACTTTTCAAGTTAGTATATAACTGGTTTCTCTACCACACCCTAGTTCTGGAGCAAACTTCCCAAGATTTCACATATAAGGAATATCATGCTTTAAAGAAGATCTTAGAATTATCAACGGTTTTTATCACTGAGCTGAGGTTTAAAACCCATTTTGAGCTCTAAAAGTCTAAAAGCACTTCTCAGTCTCGATAAATATGGCTTCCATACCAGGGGAGTAAAGTGGTGTTTATATTGGTGTCAGCTTGTCAGCCATAGCCTGCTTAGCTTATGGGCTTGCAGTGCAGGGTTTCAGTTTAATACAGATTAGACACCAGGCGTCCTTATAAAGGAATATGTACATCCTCACTGTGTGATTGTTTCTGATGCTACCCACTGTAGCATTACTTGTTCATTGGAACTGTTCATCAGTTTACTTGCGGTATTCTGCTTGACAATAAGAAGCATAAATTTGTTAAGTTGGCCTAACACAATTCACAGTTTAACTTTGACCAACCTCTTCCTTGGGGTTCTCAGTAATAGAAAGTGATCTTCTAAACAAGTGTATGTTTCTTGAGTAGAACAAGCCTAATTAACTTATCTTCTACTTGATTTTTTAGTTCTAAGACTGATCACTTCAATATAATTACTTTAAGCCCAGATTAAATGGAAATAAAGATAAACTTATGAAACTGTTTTTAAAATACTTTTTATTATGGTAAGTCAAAGTATTATTATACTTGAAGTCTTTATTTAAGATATAAAATAAATGTATAATTAACTGAAATGAATTTCTGTAGATATTGTAGTGGTTTCACAAACCACTAATAAGTTTTTTCTTGATTTCCGCCTTGGTGGCGGCATTCATTCTGTTAATGCTTTATCCATAAGCTCAGCCTCATGGAGGACAACCCTGCACAGTATTCAGTGACCCCTTACTTAATACTAGTCTCTGTGTCTAGGGCGACAGTTGCTCTCTTTCAGTATACTTTGGTATCCAATTTGGTATTTGCTATATTGGGTTGAGATTTAGAGATTGAGCTGCTTTTATTTTCTTTACTTCTAGGTTTTCAACTGACTCTAAAAATTAGATGAATTCTTTTTTCAGGTAATCTATGACATAAGTTTTGATTGCTTCTGTTGGGGCAATTTAGCACGGTCATTCCTTTGTCCTTGGCTGATTGTAAATTATTTTGACTCCTGAAGTTATAAAATATGGTCACATTTAAAATTCTTTGGCGGCAGCATTGGCGTCATCTTCATATTGCAAATCTCTTTGTCAGCTTGTATCAAAATATTGTATTTGACGTCATCCTGAATGATTGAAGTATTTCTCAGACATCATACTATAAAAGGGATTTGATTTCTGTTATATAAAACTTGAACATAATTAAAAAAATTTTATGTGTTGGTGCACTGGCTTGTTCCTCCCAGAGGGTGAGATACTCTCCAGTCCACTTGTGGTTTCTTCCATGACACTTACCCTCATAAGACAAGACTGAGGGAAGGACTTAAGATGCCGGGAATGTGCTCTGTTAAACATGATATTGGTTTCATCATCTCTTATTGATTATTCAGCTCCTCTCTTGGCTATGGCACTTTTAGGGCCAGTCCAAATGGCTTGCAACTTCTCAGGGTGTCCTCCCATACATGGTAAAATAATACATTATCTCCCAGACTGAACTCTGGTAAATTGGTGCATCTCTGTCTCTTGCATTTAAACTTGAGAATACTTGCTTCAATGTTATTAGAAGCTTTTAGTAAAATTTTAATAATTTCCACAGCAAACTCTTTTTTGATAACTCCTAGGTGGTAGGTTCTTGCAATCGGTGGAGAAAACTGGTGCTAGAAAGGTAAGTAACAATGCTTTTCTCCCATACAAGGCCTTAAATGGAGGCATACAAATCACATTAATGACTAATTTTTATGATAACAGCGCGGATAGCAACAGTCAGTATTACTTTAATTTGTAGTTTGGTGCCATCTTCTATAATTCTCCACTCAGGGTTTCATTCACATGTTCCATGATTCTGGTAGAGGATGTAGTGTAATGAGTGATGACTGCTGTCTCAATCAAACTAAATCTTTTAGATCTCTTTATTACATCAAAGTTAAAGTTCTTGTTGTCTGATAGCAGAATCTGAGGGCATCCATGCCTCGCTATAACTTAAGTGTATAAGAATATCTTGGTTCATTCTGTGGTATATATCTTGATAGCTGATGCGCCAACCCATTTGATAAAAAAGATGATAGCTACGTTGATAAACTTAGACCACTTGAGGCCGTAGGCAATGGTCCTTCTGCGTCAATGGATACATTAAGGAATGGTTATGTTAGCGATCATATGGAATTTAAAACGCTTCTTTAAAGTCTGAAGCTCGCGCAGATAACTGAGTTCCAAGGACATGTGCTTCATCTGATATTGAACCCAAAAGAACAGGTCTCTTAGTTATGATTATGTCTTCTGGACACATCCATAGATGACATGTTTGTGTGCTTCCATCACCAGTTCCATTTGGATTTCTAGGTCAGATGTATGGGTAGCACTTACCATTAATTCTCTTCTGAAAGTTCCCAAGCTACGCCGGAAATCTTTGGAACACCTTAATAGGACAGAGTTTACTTCATTGGACTCATATTGTCTTTTTTCCTTTGGAAATCCAATTAATTCTAAAAACGATTACTCTCATTTGCATGGAGGTGAAACTGGTAATTGCAACAGTTCATTGACGTTGAAATTTTAGGTGCCTGTTCTGTGTATAAGCTCAAAATCATACCCTTAGAGTTGTGATATTCATTTAGCAAGGCGTCCATCTAGATCCTACATGTTGCTCAGCCAGCAGATAATGTGTGATACACCATTACTTAAGTTTTTTATCCATATATGTAGGGTCAAAAGTGCTTTTCTGCTTTTATCACTTCCAGGCACACTCTTTCCATCACTTCATATTTTTTCTCAGCTCCCAAAGAGACCTTGGAATAGTAATAAATAGTGTGATCTATTCCTTCTTCATTAATTGGGTTGAGTGCCGCTTTAAGCCCAATGTCAATTGTGTTGGTGTAAAGTTTATTATTTAGTTGAAATCTAAGTAAGCAAGAATTGGTTCTTCTACCAATCTAGATTTTAATTCTTTAAAAGCCTTATTTTGGTCCAGGCCCCATTAAACTTTGTTCCCTTGATCAACAGGTAGGTGAGCGGATCAGTAAGGTCTTCAACATTGGGGATAAATTGCCAATAATATCCCATTTTCCATGGAATAATTAGATGTCACACATACTTTGAGGCAGTTCCATCCCTACTATGGCTTTGATCTTTCTTTCCTAGGCTTAATTCCTTTCAGGCTTATCTCATGTCTTAGGAATGATAGCTGTCTATTCTGGAAGATACACTCGATTCATTTGAGCTTCAAGTCTGACTCATATAGTCATGTAAACACTTTTTTAAGCGTTGGAGGTTCTCTTGGAATGTTTAACTGAATACTGTTATGTCGTTCAGTTATATGAGAACACTTATTGGCTTATAATCTTCAAAGATTTTGTCCATTGTTCTTTAAAAGGTGACATGGCGTTACACAGCCCCTGCGGCATCCTCATAGGTTTGAAATATCCTTGACTGCTGATCAGGGCGTACTTATCCTGGTCTTCAGGTTAGAGCTTCATATGCCAGCAGCTCCAGGCCAGGTCCATCACTGAGAAGATTTTGATCATCTCAAGAGTTTCAGTGCCTCATCTACTTGAGGGAGAGGGTACGATTCCTTTTTGACAACAAGTTCAACCAGTGGTGTTATATAATTAAGCGGTGTGTTCTGTCCTTATTGCAAACTAGAAGCAGCGGAGAAGCCCACAAATTATTGATGATTTTACTAAGCTGGCTTCTAAGAGTGGACTCAAATCTTTAGTTTATAACTTTATCTTTGGATTTTAAACGTTGATGCAGTTTATCTTAAATTAGAAGGAAGATCCGGTCTCCATCTCATGCACCTCTTTTCTGCAAGCTCTTTTATTAATTGGTCCAGTGATGAAAATGTCATTAAACCATATCAAAGAGCTCATCAATTTCTTATCTACTTGTAAGTTAAATTGCTAAATCCTAATTCATCAAATTATCCATCTAAATTTACTTGTTTGAGTGGCGGCGTAGCTTGTCAATATAGCTGGGGCTTTGACTTGACCCTCTTTAACATAGATTGTCTGAATGGTGATGGTCCATAATATGACAGTCAGTTTCCCACAGTATTTTGAATTAAAGAACGCAATTAATAATCTTAGATCCTGTTCACTTATACATTGTAACTGTAAACTTCATGTACTGAGCTTGGTATATCTTCACATTGAATGTTAGTAGCATCCAGCTTTGCTCACCTGGTCTGATTTACATGGCCTCTCTGGCACTATGTGGCAGACCTTCCTCTGCGCCAACTGTGGCAGGTAGTTTTATAACGCTCTTCTCCTTCCTGGTGAAGTAGATCAGGTATACTTAATGATCATTTCCATCAAGCAGAGCCTCTGCTTGTAAGGCATGGATTTTCAACCTTGAACTCCATGCAGCAGTTGGTGGCTGACATGCACATGGTACTTGAGGTTAAATCAACATTAGCGCCAAACTCAAGTAGTAAATAGGTGCCAATTTAGAAATTTCTTTGGTCGTTGTCTATAACCACTGCTGGAGCCATCAGAACCATGCGCACTAAATGTAGAATCAATGAGTATGCTTCCAAGGCAAGCATGACATCTGTTACAGCTGTCTTGTACCTGACATTGTAGTCAATGTCTAGCATAAGCTTCTTTTTCTCAAGCATCTTGGAGGATATGTTATTGACATGTTCTCCAGTATACAGTACAGCCAAGATATGAACCCTCTAAATCTTATTTTGATCTTTTTAACGCTTTTTCTAACCAGGCTTCCATCTATCAAAACATCAGTTTGACTTTTCAAACTGCTTCAGAGCTTCTCTTGTTGAAGTAACTTCAGTGGTATCCTCATTATCTGTTTTTATATTCCGGAAGGTGGACATCACAAGATGCTGTCCTTCCTTAACAGTGTTGATATCATAGTAGGTTGAGTGTATTGTGCCAAGTAGGTATTATTTGATCCATTTTCCTTAATTAAATTCACTAATAGTCAAGAAGGTATAGTCACCGAGCTAGGGGCTCATAGAACGTGGTATCCTGCACTGACTGCATCCTCATCTTCATAACAATCTTCATCTTGGGAGTTTAGATCCAATAAGTTCATCGCATTTGTGATATCTTTGGTAGGGGTACATCCTTCTTCTCAACGCGTTCATCAGAAAAGATTGTAAAGTGTCTAGGCTTATTGCACTTGTTGCAGAAAATATTTTCTGAGGCTGACGTTCCACTGGATTTGTATTTTATGTCTTTAAGTATATCGCCTTTGTCATTAGTGACGTAGATAGCCTTGCTTGTTCATTGAGGGTTGCCCAGATGACTTGTATTCCATCTTATACATTAATTAGACCAAGAGTAAGGCTTCTTTGATGGCATTCATTGACATTAAAGCCTTTATGGCTAGGGTCATATTCATCTTCAAAGCGTGTTTAATCTCTAGGGAACTCATTCAGAACAGTTTTTACAGTCAGTAGGTCCAAAGTTCCTGTTGCATAATTTTTTTTCCTTCAGTTAATAATGCGCGGTGTAGTTAGCAATTAATTCACCCTTCCCATCTTCACGAGTAAGAAGGCTTATTTCATGTTTTGGACGTCTTGGTCACTCTTAAATTCTGACAGGAGATTTTTCCTCACTTCAGTTAGGTAAAGGAAGGTCATAAACTTGCGTGAAGAATCTCTTAAGCCTAATGACTCATGCATACGTTTATATGGCGTGCCTTATGGTGATCACTCAAACCATCCATACTGTTTTTGTACATTTTTTGAACCTACAATGGCTCCATTGCCATGTGTATAAATCATATTGAAGTATGCCTTAAACTTTAGGCCCTATTTTATAGGTTCAGCCCAGACCATTTTTAATTGTGCGGCAGTCAATTGAGTAGCCAAGATCAGTGTCTCTAACCAAGTAGCTGGTCATGAAAAGGTAGGGTCTGGTACATTATGTAGCTGAGCCTTCACCTCATCCAGCTTCTTGTCCATGTTGTACAGCAAAGAATAGTGCTGTTCTAAACGCTCTCCATATTGGTTCAAGGTGCATATGCTCATTCTATCCTCATATTTAAGAAAGAAAAATAAGTATACCATCTCTTTAACAGTAGTTTCAATTATCTTCAAATTGGAAGGTCCAGTCACAATTGGTTTAGAGCATTTTGTGCTCTCCTAGCAGTCTCCTTAAAAAGCTCAAGTTGGCTCATAAATCTGATAATACTAGCTATAATGTTTGAAGTCTTAGATGGAAACTTTCTCCTCTATTAGTAGGAATCTAGAGGAATCTTCAGCACTATAGGTGTTAAATTTTTGGGAGCTGTTTACTCTTTTGTGATAGTAGCTCGCTTCAGATCCTTTTATTAAATGCACAGGGTTTTTTGTATGTCGTTTTATAAGTTGTTGATTATTAATTGAATTAGCAGTAATAGTACAAAGACCATTAAATATTTTATCTTCTGATAGCCAAGAAGATTATAAGGTCTAACGCTAAACTGGTGCTTTTCTTAATCTTGAATTTCTCTATCCTATTGGTAGGGATTTCTTCCATCTTCTTGTAGCTCTTTGGCATAGGATTAGGTTCAATATTTCTTCTTCCTTATATACATGAAGAGTCTGAATAGATAACAATAAAAAAGATAAAGGGTATTATATCTTTCTAACTCTAATTTTAAGAGCAAAAAATCAAAATTATCTGAGTAATTATCTGAAACTATCTTTATTGATAAATATTTGTCTTCTATATTAAGGAAAAACTAAAGGAAATTCATAAGGAAATTTGGTTCCTCTCTTCTGTTGGCACCCTTAATTGGAAATGGCAGCTGTCATTGATGAGTCAACCCTCAAGGGTCGCACATTTTATGATAATCTTCCTTATCAGATCTAGTAGATTCTACCACCAACTCTCAATTCAACCTCTATTTTGGTTAAAAAAAAGAACGTGTCCCAACGCCTTTGCTCAACCAAATTGAGGTTCTTATTAGGTTAACATATTATGCGGTAATATGACTCTTGCCCATAAACAGTAGGTTGCAATCCATAAAAGGTTAACTCACTAGTTTCTTTATCTTAGGGTACATCATTCGCCTAGAAATTCATAAACCCCTTATTAGTTGGCACTAAACCTAATCAACTCCTACAAGTTAATTAAGTTATTTTTAAAATTAATAACTTAATCCCTTGTTTATTTTTTTGGGGATTATCCCTGATGAAAAAAATAAATCTGATGGATCAAAACCCATTGGATCATTAGATATTTGTTAAGATTATTTCTCTGAGCAATAGTTATCATTAGTAATAGATAAGGTTACATCCACTAGTTGGACGAATCCCCTAGTGGACAAGAAAATGTATTAATTGATTAAGCTGGGTAACGTTGGCATATCAAGATCCCAAAACATCCCCCTGGTTGACCAAATTAATCAGAGATGAAGATTTTAAAGAAGCATACATGCTTTAATTCTGACTGAGTCCAACAGCATGGTTTGAATTGGAGCTCTCTTAGTCTATCTCCTTTTCTTACTCAATGCGTCTCTTAGTAGTACTTCTTCCTGATGTGTTTCCTTTCCATGTCCTCCTCACTACTTCCTCCACAAAGCGCGGTTCCCACAGCCAAATGCCATGCCAGCATAGTTCAGGTGTTCTTGCTGATAAAAGGTATTTAAAATACTGTTTTCTCCAAGGTCAATGTTATATTACACTTCATCATTTAAAGGATCTTTTTGGGTTGGCTTTGTCATGGAAACAGCAGAAAAAGTTTAGACTGGCCTGCCAGTCGGGATGCATAAGCACCCAAAAAGAAAGCAAGTATGTCAGAGGCATTGCCAACCAAACGACGTTATATGGAGCTGGGCATTAGGAAATGATGAATTGTTGGTATAACACAACATTGAGAATGATCCCAATGACGAATCACAATGAGCCCACTCCCAACCCAGGGGGCCTTGCTGCAGGGGGTGGGATCACAGAGATAGTTTTAATAAGTTCATTGACATATTGGGTCATTTCAACTGGGGGTAAGAGATGGATTCTCTCTTGCAATTGGCGGACATACGGCCACAAGATCCCCATGTACTGTTGCCAGAAGTTTATGATAACGGGGCTATAAAGCCAGAAAATATTGGACTCGCTGAATCCAATCAATGACGGAGTGGGTCATAGTGACCATAATTACTGTTAGAGCCCATCCAGTTTGCAGACCGATGGGCCACCAGGGAAACGCCATCAGGGATGCTGTCAGAAGGAGTACTACAACAAAATTGATTTGGTTTTTTGGCAAAATTATTATTGGAGGAAGAAGAAGTTAATTGACCAACAATTTTCTCAGTGCTATACAACTGATTAAATAGTGGTTGATTGGGGTTAGTGACAAGCCTGTATTGGGACCCTCAATTTAGACCTAACCAGCGATTAATTTGGGAAAGGACGGGTTTGTTCCTTGAGAACTGAAATCAAAAAATTTGGCTGCGGGCTGAGTTGCTGTCAGTTCAACCTCAAACATCTGAACTGAGGCTCAGCTATATTTCTGATGGTTGGTGCAACAGCATTTGGCCCAATGAACGATGGGAATTCCCCAAGGCCACCCCACATAGGGGCTGGTCCATTTGGTTGGGAACGGGTTTGGGGCGCCCAACCAACCCGCGCTTGGTCGCTGGGCTGAATGTTCAGTCAGTAGCATCACATCAGCTACAATGCCCAAATTGTCAACAGAGGATTTCGAACCCTCATTGATGGCATCTAATGCTATAGCCTGCCCATCGAGGAAGATCCCCAATGACTTTGAAAGGGAGGTGATTTGTTCAATCGACATATTAAACAAATTGGAACTGTCAGGCGTTCCATCTGATAGCTCAGTCTTCATGCCTTTCCGGCCATTTGAGATTTATACATCAGTCAGATTACCACTCAAATTAGATCTAATTAATTTCAATTTGACAATCTCAGCACAGATTTCTCTGATTCCCCACAACAGTTCTGCCAAGGTGAGTGTGGGTACTGGGGGTGGGATATGAAGCAGAAGAGCTGTTAACCAGCGCTCATCTACTATATGAGCGAGATCCCCTGAGTAATGAGGGGTACCACCATCCTCTTCAGTGTCTTCTTATTCAGGAATGGGAAAATGGCCCAATCAATGTCCAGAAGATGTTCCCCAGGACTTACATCACCCTTTCCTTTTTCTAAAGGAAGGAACCCGCCACCAGGAACCTGCACAAGGGCCACATTCTTGTGCGCCTTGGGTAACTTGATTGCCATAATCGTCGCAACTTTCTTTTTTTTGGGGGGGGGGGCAGGGAGCATCAGGGTTGGATGTGTGGAACGCTTCAACCAGGTCCATGCAATTAGTGCAATCGCGCGCCTTGACCCAACTGTTTTTGTAGACTGGATACCCTTTCAAGGCCATGAGATATTGTATGGAACGTCAGGATTTCCGGGATGCCAGGATAGCCTCTACCTCGGCCTCTTCCCCATTATCAACGAGGATTGGTTCCAGTTCTGTGGGAATTGCACCCTTGAAGGGTGACAGCTGGAAAACATGGAAAACATGATGCTGCTTCCAATGCGCAGGGAGCTTCAGTAGGAATGCCCCATTCCCCAGTATTTCCTACACCAAATGGGGACCTGAGCGGTTACTAGCAAATTTACAGGAAGGGGCTTAAATTTTTAAGTGATGGGTATCGAGCATGATGTAGGAGCCCACCATAAAGTAGTGACCTGGAAGGTATTTACAATCCGCAAACCGCTTGTAGTCATCTATGGCTCTAGTGAGGTGTTCCCACACTAAGGCTTGAGTCAATCTGATATGGGTAGTGTGATCCGCGGCAGCTTGAACCTCAGGATGCAAGCACAGCCCGACTAAAAAAGAAGGTATGTAACCCAGCATTGCTTCATAGGGGGAAACCCCATGGATGAATGGGTCCCATTATTGTAAGCGAATTGTATGAGAGGAAGGTCATCTGCCCAAGTATCCTGTGTAACTGCAGCATAGCAACGCAAGTACTGTATAAGGACTTTATTTACCCGCTCAGTTTGTCCGTTGGACTGGGGATGATATGCCATGGAGTGACAGGGGGATATTTTCAGAATTGATAGAAGTTCACTCCAAAACCGCGTGGTGAGCTGGGAACCACGGTCACTGATGATCTCCTGGGGGAGACCAAACATTGAGAGCACATGGCGTACAAAAAGGCGGGCAGTTTCTTCTGATGTAAATGTGGAAGTATAAGGTATAAAAAGGGAAAAGTTTATGAAGCGATCCACCACTACCATCACCGCTGTGAACCCATTAGAACAGGGGAGTTCGATGATAAAGTATATAGACACCAATGTCCATGGCCCCTCCGCCTGCTGTAAGGGATGCAGGAGGCCATTTTTACTGGAGCGATCTGACTTAAACCTTGCGCAAATAACACAATTGGCGATCCAGGCTGGAACCTCTTTTGTCAGACCTGCCCAATTGAAGATCATCTTGATCAAATTGATGCATTTTTTGCCGGGATGTATGACTTTGGTGGTATCATGATGTGCGCAGAATACCTCCAATTGGAAGGAGGGGGAACGAAGATGCGAGATCAAAAGTAAATGAGTCACTCCTCTAAGGAGTATAGAGAATGTGTGTGACACAGGTGAGCCAACCGCTCGACTAATGCTACGCCCTCAGGGCAAGTCATTTGACTGGCTAAAACCTGGGCCACTAGTGGGGTGTCAGGAGCTAAAGTTACAAACAAGATGATGGGAGGAACGATTGACAGAATTTGGGCAACAGGAATCATGGTAACGAGGTCCAATTCCTCCGGGTCCAAGGAACAGTGGGCGGGGCTGCAACTTAGAAAATCAGGAAGTACATTTTTTTTAGTACTAGATGGTCCCAAAATCCGGAAGTACATTGAGTGCACCTTTTACAAATTCAATTTAAAGTTAAGAACTTCACAGGTCCTGATAGGTTTGGGATTGCCAATGCACCAATTTTTGGGGTTTATGAAAATATAAAAGAGCCTGGTGATCTGTGCGGACTTTCAATTCATGTTGAGCAACCTGCAACAGATACCGCCAATGAGTTAATGCCCATGCAGCAGCAGCCAATTCTTTGTCATATATGGCCCAAGTCTGCTCCGTTGCCATGAACTTACAGGAAAAGTAAGCAACTGGGTGTTCTAAATCATCATGCTCCTTAAGCAACACCGCTCCCACTGCTACCAATGAAGCATCACATGCAACAATATATGGCTTAGTGGGATTGGCATGCTTCAAAAATGGGTGGAGACACAAACACCTCTTTGATCAATTCAAACACCTGCTGGCATTTGGGCGTCCAGCGAAATGGTACGTTAACCTGTGAGGGGGTGGAGCAATGCGGTTAGCTGGGAAAGTGCTGGGGAAATTTTTTTTAGGAAGATGGTTCCCAAGGAACTCTGAAGTTGTTTTTGTGTACTCAGGGTTGGCCATTCAATATTTCACCTAACTTGTTGGGAGGGATTGCATAACCATCCTTGAGGACGAGGTTCCTGAGGAAGGTAACCTCCTCCTTATAAAACTCGCACTTGGAAGGCTTGACAAACAAGCCTACCTTATGCAAGGCGGCCACCACTGCTTCCAAGTCAGTAGCGTGTTTTTCAGGAGTTGGGGAGTGAACCAGGATATCATCGATGTATGCAACTGCACAGGTAAACTGGAGGTCAACCAGTACATTTTTGATCATACGTTGAAATGTAGCAGGAGCATTTTTCAGCCTGAAGGGCATTACACAGAATTGTAAAATGCTACGCTTCATCTGGATCGCAGTTAACCATTCTTGCACTTTCATTATCCGAATTTAGTTGAAAGCAATCACCAGATCCAGTTTAGAGAACACATGGGATTTGGCAATTGCCTGGCTGATCATGTGCTTCATAGGCAGGGGGTAGGTATCAGAAACTGATATTTTGTTTAAAATGGCTATAATCTATGCAGGGACAAAGAGAACTATCCGCCTTTCTGGTGAAGATTATGGGGGAGGCAATGGGCGAGGTCTCCTTGAACAACCACCCTTTTTTCAGCATATCGTCCAACCAGGTATTGAGTGCAAAACCTTCCTCCACAGTATGGGGATACAACGGGCAGTTGATGCTCATCAACTCCATGGTCATTCAAAATCTGCAATTGAACCTAGTGTGCGGGGCAGGCGATTCGCCTTTTCCAAGTCAAAGAACCTCCGATAGCACATTAAGATCCCAGGAAAATTGGCCGGAATGCCCGCAGAAATGACTAGGGAAGTAATAGAACTGGTTCCTTGTGTCTTCTTAAGGGTGTCGATCAATGGAAATTCTCCCTCCAAATGATCATTAGCAAATGACAACTTACTATACTCCAAGTGAAGCTCAACATGTTGTTGGTGCCACCACCCCACACCTAAGATCACCAGAAACACCAGGTTTGGCATGGCTGAAAATTGATTGCAAAAGCTGAACTGGTGGATTGAAAAAGGTACCGGTCATCAAATGACATATGAGGTCTGAGAAGCAGATGAGGCCACCATCACTGAGGGACCCGCATCCATTCCCAGTTCCAATTGTTGAGCCAGCTTGGCACTCATGAAGTTCCCTGAAACTCTGGTATCCACCAGGGCCTTGAAGGAAACATGATGCAAGCTGACACTAATCTTCATAGGCAATATTAAATAAGTGAAGTTTTGTTTATTGGAAGATTTGACTGACTCTTTTGCGACTGAAAAAATAACTGGCATATTGGGGGTAAAGTTGGGGGCTTTCACCAGAGGAAAGATTGGGAGTACGAGGGTGGGGGAAGCGACTTCCTCTATCTGGGCCATAACAGATTCATTTATAGGTGATTCTGCATCGGCCAATTTGGACACAGGGGTTACAACAGAAACTGGCACCCAGATATACCACTAGTTCATTGAAAGGCGCATCATCTGCATCTACTTTGGGTAACCTGATCATAAAATTCCCCTTTTGATAATGGGTAACATGGTGGGGGAAGGCATTAATGGAGGTCGCGGTGGCACATATTTGATCTAGTGATCCTTGGGCGGTGGACCAGACCTTGTGATGAGTGGAGCCCGAGTCCAAGCCTGATCTAAAGACTGCCTGAAGCACATCAATAGAGGGACCCAACGTGGGGGCCAGTTCACAGAAGGTAGAGATCAAAGAACCTAGTCTAGGAGCCTCAGCCAAGGCATAGATCAGTCTGAATAGGTGTTCTGATTGTGACACAGGAGGTTTCAGGGCAGCTGTCATGACAGCCATCAGTGGGGTGGGGTCTCCTGCTTGTGAGGAAGAGCGCAAAAGGCCTCTAACCCAACTGTGGGATCCTCATCCACAGCGTCTAACAACGCAAGCCCTTGTTGGGCATGAGATAACGTGGAAGTGTTGTTAAGCACGATAGCTGAACGCATTTGCACCTTAGTGAGTGCATCAAGAACTTGATTGGTGATCTCCTGGGAAGAGATACTCGAGCTCCCTTCTGGGCTAGTGGAAGGAGGAGAAGCCGCCATCAGCGCAGCTTGGGTGGACTTAAGAAGATTTCCCAAGGTATAGCGGATACTTCTCCCAAAATTAGAAAGTGACCAAACAACCAACAAACAGCAAGCTACTGATTGCACATTCATTTGGTAAAGGGTAACCACTGCAGCGCCCAGTTTGAAGAACAAGGCGAAAGTGGCTGAAAATAATGGTTGGTTATTTATGTCATGGAAAAGGCAGAAGAAGATTAGACTGGCCTGCCATTCAGGATGCATAAGCACCCAAAAAGCAAGCCAGTATGCCAGAAGATTGCAAACCAAACGACGTTATATGGAGGCAGGCATTGGGAAATGACGAATTGTTGGTGTAACACAACAGTGAGAATGATCCTGACGACGAACCACAATAAGCCCACCTGACCCAGGGGGCCTTGCTGCAGGGGGTGGGATCACAGATATTTTTAATAAGTTCATCAGCATATTGGGTCACTTCAACCGTGGAGGCAAGTAGATGGATTCTCTCTTGCAATTGGTGGACATACGGCCACAAGATCCCCGTGTACTGTTGCTGGAAGTTCATTATAATGGGGTTATAGAGCCAAAAATATCAGACTTGCTGAATCTAATTGACAATGGAGGGGGCCATAGTGACCATAATTACTGGTAGAGCCCATCCAGTTTGCAGACCAATGGGCCACCAGGGAAACGCCATCAGGGATGCTGTCAGAAAGAGTACTACAATAAAATTGGTTTGTTTTTAGCAAATTTTTTATTGGAGGAAGAAGAAGAAAATTGACTAACAATTTTCCCAGTGCTATGCAACTGATTAAATATTGGCTGATTGGGGTAGTGACAAGCCGGGATTAGGACCCTCAATTTCGACCTAACCAGCGAATTATTTGGGAATGGGCAGGTTTTTTCCTTGAGAACTGACATCAAAAAATTTGGCAGCGGGCTGAGTTGCTGTCAGTTCAACCTCAAACATCTGAACTGAGGCTTAGCTGTGTTTCCGATGGTTGGTGCAATGGCATTTGGTTCAATGAGCGATGGGATTTCCCCAAGGCCACCCCACATAGGGGCTGGTCCATTTGGTTGGGAACAGGTTCAGGGCGCCCAACCTGCCCACCTCAGTTGCTGGGCCATTCGTTTGGTCAGTAGCATCACATCAGCTGCAACGCCCAAATTGTCTACAGAGAATTTCAAACCATCATTGATGGCATCTGATGCTATAACTGCCCATCAAGGATGATCCCTGATGACTTTGGTAGGGAGGTGATTTGTCAATCGACATATTAAACAAATTGGAACTGTCATGCGTTCCAGCTGATAGCTCAGTCTTCATGCCTTTCCAGCCATTTGAGATCCGAGCATTGGCCAGATTACCACTCAAATTAGATCCAATCAATTTCAATCTTACAATCTCGGCGCAGATTTCACTGTTTTCCTGTAACATTTCTGCTAAGGTGAGTGTGGGTGCTGGGGGTGGGATCTGAAGCTGAAGAGCTGTTACCCAGCGCTCATCTACTATGTGAGCGAGATCACCCTGAGTAACAAGGGGTACCACCATCCTCTTTGGTGTCTTATTATTTGGGAAAGGGAAAATGGCCCAATTAACAGCCAGAGGATGTTCCCCGGGACTTACAGGCTACTCCAATTTCTTGGTCACTGTATTCCCCAGGCTAGGCTCCAATATAGGGCCTTATTCTAGGAAAACCCAGTTTTAACCCATCCTGATTCGCGAATATGCTTTTCATTCCAGCACCTCAGTCTACTCAAGGTGGACCCAGTTTTTAACCTGAATTGTCCTACTGAGACCATAAATAAACATCACAGATGGTTTTTGATGAAGAAATAAATGATATGTTATATATATTTGCATTTTATCTTTTATATTTGTATCTTTATGTTATTTTTCTCTTTTTTGAAATGGGACTTAACCTATAAGTAGTTTCAGAGGTCCATCCTTTCTTTTCCCCTACTCTTTTTAAGCTTTTCTTTTTTCACTAAATCAGCTCTTATGATTCAGAGGTAATTTTTCAGACTTAACCATCTATCATAGTTCAGCAGCCCCCTCCTGGGACTTGATCAACACCCGAACTTAACCTATCATTAGTAGATTCAGTTTTTCTTTAGGAACCTTGCACATTATTATGCACTTAGATCTAATATTTGAGATATTCAGTATTGACCCAGTCCACTATATGACTATATGAGAGCTTCTTAATCATATAGGCATCAGTCACCAACTTAGCGATCACCTCAAACCCAATTACAAAACAACCAACTTATTTCTTCTTCCAAAACCATGTGTCACAAAAGGCTACCCATTCCCCCACATGTAGTCTTTTATCTCTGGTCAGTTCTTGTCATCTGTTACTTTGTTTTAGTTCTATTCTTTAAGATGGTACCAAATGCCTGACTGTGTAGTTCAATCATAAAGCTTGCCATTCAGTTCAGGTATTGATCATTACACATCTCAGATTCTGGTTCTACACAGAGAAAAATATGCAGTAATGTTACCCTATGTCCATATAGTATTTTTATGGCGTTTTCCTGTCACCATAAGAAGACTGGTATTTTGGGTGAAGGTAACCAAACTTAAGTAATTTTCGCAGACGGAAATTTTCTCTGCGAGCAATTTTCATAACATTGTGGCTAGCATTCCGTTGACTCATTCCAACATTTTTTTTTTTTTGGACAGTATGGAATAGATACCAATCATTGGATTATATTAGTTTGTTTATTTTTAGGATCATATAGGATGTGGAATTGGCTTTGTTGTCACTCAATAAAAGTTGAGGTCATCCATGCTGGTAAACCACTTGGCCCATTATGAATCTCACCATACTTGTAGAATCCACTTTGCTCAAGGCTGTGGTTTCTACACATATAATCAGATGATCTAATTCCACTATGATGTATTTTGCTCTCCTGTACTGATACTCATGGATCCCATCACGTCTACTAACACCGTGTGCCACATGAACCCGGGGTGTAGTAGATGGTTTCCAATTATATTCTTATGAGTCTTTTGAAGTTGGCATTATATGCAACAGGACAGATAGTCAGTTCATCATAATTGATCGATTTTTAGTAATAATGCTGACGAATATGGTCCATATTTTCTTAGACAACCATGTTTGTCAAATTTATGTATAGCTCAGATAAAATGTAAGTGCTTTGACAGCTTTAATAATAATATCTGTTTTTTCACCAATCATTTTGTATATTCATCTATTTATCATCTCAGTGTTTTCCATTACTTTAGTTAGCGCACCTTGTATTTCTTGGGCTCATACCCAATTTTGTCTTCAATCATTCATTGGATTTTCCATCCGCCTGATGATAAACAACTTGGACAGCAGGCAATCTAAAAATCCGTCAGAATTTTGATGTGCTGCTATGGCTTGGTGTATTATCTCAAAATAGTAGGCTTGTAGTTTTAAAGCCCATTAGGTCAATCGCCCTTCTGGTTCCTTCAGGTTATGGAGCCAGCATAGAGATGAGTGATCAGTTACCACTTCAAAGTGTGTTCCATAGATATACACTCAGAATTGCTTGCATACATAGATTACTGTGTTGCATTTATACTCCATCATGATATGAATACTTTCTTCTGGAATTAGTGTTCTGCTCACATGTGCCACTAGATTTTTTTCTTAGTTGTCATCCACATGAAATAAAATGGAATCAATCTATGTTAATGAAAAATCAGTTTGGATTATGAACCCCAATTGAAATTTAGGTAATTTAAAACAGGTAAGTCATCAAATATCAGCGTAATTCTTACCAACTACTGTTGTGCTTTATCATTCCGCATAAATCTTTTTTGTATCCTTTAATAAGTGGAATAATGACTCTGTTTTTCTTATGATTTTATATTAATAAGCGAAAGTAAATGACCATCCCAAGAAATACTTGGATATCCAGAATGATCTTTGGAAATAACATCCGTTCAATAGCCATAATATCTGCAGTTGGGGTTGCATCCCGCTAGAGTTTATAATTAACCCTAAGTACTCAAGCTCTTTCTTGAAGTAATGACACTTTCTCATACAGTTTTAAAATTTGCTATCATCAGGCATGTGAACACTTCTTTTAAGTACTCAAAATGGTCTGTGAAGGTCCTGTTTAATATGTTGAAATCATTCAAATATACTTTAGTGTAATTTAGCTTAAAATCACTGAGGATAGCTCCAATTGCTCTCTGGAATGTCGCTGGCGCATTGCACAATCCCTGGGGCATATGAGTAGGCTGGTACTACCTCTGTGCAGTAATTATCGCACATTTTCCTTGATACTCCTTTGGTAAAATTTATTTATAGTATCCTGTAATAAAGTCCATAACCAAAAAGTATTTAGCATCCCCTAGGCGATTAAGCAATTCATTGATCCTCATAAGTGGATAAGCATCCTTCATAGTGATTTTTTCCAATTGGTGATTATCAATCACTACTTTATTCGATCCATCCTTCTTTTCACAGTTAGGATCAGACTTGCCCATAAACAAAATGACAGAATAAAGAGCTGATCTTTTAATTGCTTGCTGGTTTCTTCGCTGACCACAGCTTCAGTAACCATAGACCAGAGGACAGTTTTCTCCTTATCAGCGGTTTTCTCTAGTGCCAACCTTATGGATCACGTTTTTCATGCATCCCAGGTCATGGTCATCTTGGGAAAATATCACCTGATATTTCTTAAATAACTGGAGCACTTCTTATTGTTTCTTCTCTGATAATTCAGCCTGCTGCTTTCAATTGACCAAAAATTTAACGCCTTCAGCAACATCTTCCATTAATCTTATCTCAGTCAACATTCTGAATTCATGGAATTTACAGATCTCTGCCATCAGAATTAAAAGTTGAAATATGATGTCATAAACTTTACCTATCTTCAACAGTTTAACTCCTTAAACTATCCAGTAGCACATTTATTTTTCTGTGTCCTGCCTAAATAATCCCCAGCACTACCCATGGCTTAATTCTTTATTTCTTTTATGGGTTGACGACTTCTCTATATAATTTCCTGTGATTTCTGAGTTTTAATCCTCAGTTAACAACTATTTGTGTTCCCAATGGTATAGTGTTCATTCTTATTCATTCTCAAGGGTATCCCACGTTTTTCAGGATGACCTTCAGCATTTCCTCCATTTTCAACCAAACAATTTGTATTGATTAGATTGATGCCGTCATTATAAATCAGTTTACAATTTTTCTCATCTTTGTCAGCAGTGGATCTCCTTCCCGCTGTGTAAAAATTTACTCTAGGTGGTTGATTATCAGCCATCAACCCAGTAACCTTTTTTACTGCACAGGTTCTATTTCCTCATGCACTTCAGTGGAGTTGTATATAATGTATTAATCAATGATAGTATGGAGACTATTATCTGTAGTTGAGATTGAACTATTATTAGGCCCAATGCTTCGGCCAGTATTCCAATTAAATACTCCATAAGTCTTACTTGTAGTGATTCATTCCCTATATTCTTTCCCACCTGATCTTCATTAAGATACCCCAGTTAAAGTCTCTCTCATCCCAACACACAGTTGGCAGCTATCCCTGATTGTGGTTCCTTTGTCTCTAGATCCTCGCTCAGATCTATACTCTTCTCTCTGAGAGTCTTCCAATTATTGCCTTTTGCAATAATATACTTGAGATAGAACAACACAATAGAAGCTGATAATATAACTATACTCCAAATTGATAATATAACGGTAGCTAATAATGCTTTCGGAGATAATGTTTTACTAAATGATGTTTTTTATTATAGTAAATCCTAGGGAAATATTTAGTAGGGGATTTAGCTGTCTAACCCTCAGTTGACACCTCTTCAATGAAATGGCAGCCATTACCATCAAATCACTCTTCCTCATCTCATCAGCGATGGTCTTCCCCATCCTGGCTAGGATTCCATCATTGGAATCCTCAAGACCTCAAATGAAAAGAGTCGGAATATGTGTCCCTAACGTTTTCCTCTTGATTTAAGTGAACCAACCATAATTAGCTAGCGACCTGCTTAGTTAATGGGACTTATTACCCATTATGGCAGGTCACTTCACCAACCAATCAATTTATTAATTGCAGGCGGCATCACTCGCCTTGCAACTAACTATTCATTCCCAATCAGTACGTGGTGAAACCCAACCAATCCCAATCAGTACACCTGATAGTTAATCATTATCAGATGCCCCTATTTCGTTGGCCACTCTGCCCGATGAGATCTTAGGTATTCATCTGGATTGATCCCCAACAAATACAACCAGGTGAATATCCTAAAATCCCCCAAACGTAGTTCCTCTGAAACTCAAGCCAACCAATTTCCAATTCACTTCACCTTTTTGAATTTTCCCCTAGCAATACCTGGTAATCTAGCAGGCTGGGAATATGGGAAAAAATCCCAACAGATCCCCCCTCTTGCCTAAAATCCAGCGAGAAAAGGACAAGGGCATTAGAACACTGCTTCAGCCACCTGGTCAAAATACTTCATTGGTTCAAGCGGAGTACACTCATCAATACTCAACGCTGCTCAGGATAACCTTCAGCATATGGCGTTCTTCCTCTTCCTCCTTTCTAAGACCTTCTCAGAGCACGGTCTCCACAATCTACTATCATGCTGGGCTGATCAATTTTCTCATGACAATATTAGTCCCAGGATCCAGTTTTCCCCCCAACAGGGTATATGACCCGCTGTCATATTCAGGATTCTTGGTCTGGAGTCTTTGATTTCCTAATTTTCTCCTCATCCTAGACAGGAGACTCTTGCTGTCAATGTTCATTTTGCAGCTTGATTAAAAATACTTATTTCTTATTCACCCTTGTTATTTCGCTCATAACCTCTTGGCTGTAAGTCATTCTTAATTCTTCCCTTGGAAAGCTTATATCATTAATTTTTGAGATTAATTTTCCCCAAAATTGAGCTTAATGGATTTTAAAGTGCATAATGTCAACTTCTATATAAGTCCGACATCCCCCTCTCATCCAGCTCATATGTCAAATTCTGAATCTCGCTACAAGCAGCTCCTCAATAGTCTGTCTGATCCAGACCTCCATCTTTTCCAGCAGATGAGTCTGGATGCTCAACGGAACCTCTTTTATGGTCCTTCCAGGACTCATACGCCTAGTCTGGCACAAGCAGCTAGTATTTTAATCAAATTACCAGAAATGGTAACTAATCCCTCTGAAACCAGGCTGGCTATCGTTTTAAAAACTCTCAGCTGACTCTTCCCTTGCAGTCAATTCCAGAGTTGGACTTTGAAACCCTCCTGGATTTGGCTCCTTTTGCTGATGCTCCAGACATCATCATAGATGCTCTAGAGATTATGCTGGTTGCTCTGGATTGTTCATTCCTGGCCGGGTCTGACCTGCTTCCTGAGTTTCTCTTCTGACTCAGTCAATTTTAAAAACCCGCTGTACTGGTTTCTGAGCTCTAAACTGGTAACAGCATACACTTCGAGCTCCCTTACCCTGAACTCCAGGCCCAAGTTATTGAGGCTTTGACATTAGCACTGAATCCCTCTGATATGGATAACCTTCTGGATCGGGATACTGCCACTTATGCTCTTCACTTTGCCAGCCAAGTTCTTCAAAGTTGGTCTATGAAGCTTCCAGCATCTCCTGGTTTCCACCAGTCATTCAGCTTTAGATTCTGTGAAGCCCGTAATCGCCGCTTGCAGGATGCAATCTGCTCTCTGCACAACTACCTCTTCTCTGGAGCTTCCCATAGCTATTTTCCACTGATGGCGTTGATAGGGGGCGTGATTTGGAAACCCTCATTGAATATTCCTTCTTTGTTGCCAGCCCACATGTATGGTGTCCTTGATGAAGCCTGTCAGCAAGCACTCAAGGTAAATCTTCTGGCTCCAGTACTGTATCAGTATTACTTGGGGTTATTCGCCAATTGCCTCGTTCTTTATTGCTGCTTTCCTCCCCACTTCAGGGTTTTGGGATTGGCATCTTCCAACATTTCAATTTCCCTTCCCCTAGTCACTTTTTCTCAGGGCTAATCATCTGATCAATGAATGTGTTTTTGTTTAGGTCTCACCCTCGCAAGCGTCCAATTGCATATTGCTTTTGATGGGTATTCATTCCTACAGCGATCCATCATCCCTCCCCCAAGTGGCAACATAGGCGGAATCATCCCCATACTGAGGATAATCATTAAAAATAAAAATTATAGAAATATATCAGTTTTTTTGTCTATGCGGTTTTATAATTTTTCCAAATATCTTTATCATTTTTTTCTTTATTCTTCATTTTACTATGGGACTTGACCTTGTTTCAGTTCAGCAGTCCATCTTTCCCCCAAACTGGATCCTGGGTACTTAAACCTACCAGTTTTCCATAAATCAGAGGTCCTTTTTTCAGACTTAACCATCTAGATTGATTCAGAGGTCCTTTTTTGGACTTGACCTAATTATCAGGACATGACCAACTAAATGGTTCATCAGTCCTTTGGGAACTCTTTTATTTTTTTCATTGATCCAATGCTTTAGATACTTAGTGTGGACTCAATTTACAACTCTTCCATTCAAAAGTTCTTGATGGAGTAAGCATCAGTTGCTGTCTTGGCAATTACTTCGAATGGACCTGACCACAATGCATCTAATTTGTTTCTTCATCCAAAACCATGTATATTGCAATAGGTGACTCTTTCCCCTATTTAATATTCTTCAAAGCCCAGTCGTTTTTGTCATCTGTTGATTTTGCTTGTATCTTTTTCTTCAAGGTTGTATCAAATGCTTATGATTGCATATTGATCAGGATACTCATCAGTTGGTTCAAGTATTGCTCGGTACTCATCCCTGACATAGGTTCCACCACCAAATATAAAATCGGCGGCAACGCGGCCTTTCTTCCATATAGTAATTCAAACGGCGTCTTTTCCATCGCCATATGATGACATATGCTGTAGGCAAACGTCACCAAACTCAGATACATTCCACACGTGGAAGTTCTCCCTGAAATTAGCTTCCTCAATGTCAGGGCCAGCATCCCATTGACCCATTATAACAGTCCGTACATCTCTGGCCAGTATGGTACTGACATGACTCCTTGGATCACCATTATTTTGTTTAGCCTTGGATCACATGAGACATAAAATTGGTCCCATTGTTGCTCAACAGGACTTGTGGATATCCATGCTGGTATATCACTTGGTCCAGGATGAACCTCACAGTACTGGTAGCTTCTACTCTGGTTAGGGCCTTCATCTTGACCATATCATCGGATGGTCAATGGCAACTATGATGTACTTGAATCCACCTGTGCTCATCACCAGTAGTCCCATCATGTCGATGGAAACCATGTTTAGGCGAATCCTGGGCAGACTAGTCAGTATCCATTTGTATTCTTGTGTGGTTTGTGCAACTTGAACTCCATGTAACAAGCCAGATGATCCGCGACAACATAGTTAATTGATTCCCATTAATAATACTGGAAAATATGGTTGGTTGTTTTTCTCAAGCCTCCATGTCCGACAACCTTGTTTGATGCTTGTACTATTGCTGCTCTTTCAACAGTTTTGGGAATGATAGCCGTTTCCCATTGATCATCTTGAATACTTGTCCATTCATAGTATCAGTGTTTTCCATCACTTTTTGAAGCGCACCCTGGACTTCTCAAGGCTCATCCCCTATTCTTCCTTTGACCATTCTCTGGAATAGCTCATCTGCCTGTGGGTATACCAACTGGACCATTGGAAACCGTGATAAGCCATCCGCGTTATGATAAAAAGCCCCCACTCAGCGGAATATCTCATAATTGTAAGCCTGAAGCTTGAGTGCCCATTGGACCAGTCGTCCTTCCAGTTCTCTTAGATTGTGCAGCCAACGCAGCAAAGATTGCTCCATCACCACCTTAAAGTGCGTTCCATGGACATACACCCAAAACTGCTTACTTGCGTAAATGACCGCAAGGCATTCACGTTTGGTCACAGTGAAGTTCCTCTTAGCGTCTGAGAGTGTCCAACTCACATAAGCCACTGGATGCTTGTCCCTAAGTTCATCTAATTGGCTTAGTATGGCGCCAATTGCCATCAACAAAGCATCAGTTTGAACGATAAACTCCTGATCAAAATTCAGATATTTCAGAATTGGTGAATCTATCAAATACTGGCGTAACTCATCAAAGGAATTCTGGGCCTCTTCATTCCATAAGAATTCTTTTTTGGTTTTTTAATAAAAGAAATAAAGGCTTGGCTATTAAGGCGAAGTCCAGAATAAATCTTCTTAAGTATCCAACCATACCAAGGAATACTTGGATGTCTCAGAAACTCTTCAGTACAGCCATGAACTCTATAACTGCTATCTTCGGGATTTGCGGCTGTAATCAACTAGAGTTGATCACAAATCCCAGGTATTCCAACTCTTTTTTTAAAAAGTGGCACTTCCTTGGCTTGATTTTCATGTTAGCCGTGAAAAGTCTCTTAAAAAACTTCTTCCAAGTGGTGCAGGTGATCAGTAAACGTCCTACTGAACACATTGATATCGTCCAGATATACCAGGATGCATGACAACTTCAAGGTCGCTTAATATCGCGTCCATGGCCCTCTGGAACGTCGAGGTGCATTGCAGAGACCCTGGGGCATCCTCGTCAGCTGGTATAACCCCAGCGCGGTAATAATCGTGCATTTCTCTTGGTCTTCCTCTGTCAAGTCGATCTGCCAGTATCCTGATATTAGATCCATCAAGGAGAAATACTTTGCTTCTCCCAAATGATCCAGCGCATCATCAATCCTTAGTAGGAGATATTAATCCTTCTTTGTAATTTTATTCAGCCTTTGGTAATCAATCACCACCCAGTTTGATCCATACTTCTTCTTCACAATCAGAATCAGACTCGCCCAGGGACTTGACGATGGAACTAGAAGCCCATGCTTCACTACTTTGTTGATATCATCCTCCACTACCACTTTGGCGGCTTTTGATCTTCAGATTGGTCTCATCCTTATCAGTAGATCTTCCCCAGTGTTGACCTTAAAAATTACATCTCATGTGCATCCAAAATCATGGTCATCCTGAGCGAACACTTATCTATATTTCTCTTATAGTTCAAGCAACTCCTCCCTCTGGCCTTCTGGCAGATCAGCGAGATGCTCCTGATCAACCAATAGGTTTATGCTTTTGGCTACCCTGGTCAGTAATCCCATTTCATCTAGAGACCCAAAATCATAGAATCATCTCAATTTTGCCAACAGGATCAGATGAATAAATGCGATGATCTGATTCCTCTTGATCTTCATCAGTTTTTCACTAAAATTCACTAGGGGAACTCGTATTTCTCCATGGCCCAGCATTATTATCCTGGGAGCCACTCATGGCTTCACTCTGGACTTCTTCCAGGGGCTTCTGACTGTTCCACAAAACAGCTCAGGAATCTCCAATGTCAACCCTGTGTTAACTATTATCTGCGATCTGGCTGGTATGGTCCTTTATTTCTTGATCTTAATGGAATTCCCCAGATTTTTAGGATTTCTGCCAGCATCTCGCTTCACTTCCTACCAACTAATTGGTATCAAATTGGTACAATTCCATCATTGTATATCAGATAAATGAAGTTGTTTCTTAAATATAACGGAGCTTCACCGTCCTTCTGGTATACCAATGGTAACATCTGACTCAGGATGGTCAACGTATTATCCTCGAAGTTACATCTAACTCCATACATCCATAGAAACTCCATTCCAATCAGGATATCTTAGTTTTGGTTCACCAAAACTATCGCTGGCACAGATACCACCAACGACCCAAATTGTAGTGGCAGCGCACTATACGCTCCACAGGAAACGTTGGTGTTTGGCCTGGCTGTTCCATATTCTCTCTTGTGTTCCAAGCTGGTGAGATCTTCATCCTCTTTACCAGCTTGGTTGACACAATAGTGTTGAGCGCTCCGCTGTCAACTATTGCCCATACCCTTACTCGATTCACCTGAATATCTATATATGTACACTCAGAGTATTGTAATAGGGTATCTACTGAGTATATTGCTGCGTTATTAGCTGAATCTAGGGTATTAATTATCTTTGCCGATAATTCAGGAAATGATTCCTTAATTGTGCCAAGGGGAAATGACAGGTTGGCCTCATCTAAGCGAATATTGGTTAACTCATCAGGATTTTTGGCGGTCTGAATCTTCTCCACCAGTTGTTGGGCGTATGGCCAGGCAACCTCCTGGACTATCTCGGGGTCAATCTTCTTCGCTCCAGCTCTGGTCACATCAATCACATCCATGTTGACTACTTAGTATAGCTGATCCTGCTTGTCATCTACGAACAGATAGCTAATGTATATTTCTTCATTCATGATATCAGGAGGAACAGGTTTCTCCGCTGCTCTAGACTGTTCCTTGTCTAGACAGCAGGCCCTTTTCCAGAATCCTTGGTGACTTCTGTTTCCTTGGCCTGGACCACGTTAGTCTGATCTACAACTTTTCGAACTGTATGGCGATTTTTCATTTCCCGCCACACTGATAGCAGACCTTCTCTTTCTTGCTTAACCGTCTGAATTCTTAGGGCTTATTTCCCAGCACAGTTTGGTTGGTAGCTCTTTTGCTCCTTCGTTTCCCTTCATGGGATTCAAATTTTGGACCAGATTAGACTTGAAGCTTCTATTCTGGGCATCAAACGTTGCTTCCAAATTTTGTCAGGTTGTCTACCATTTGCGAGGTAGTTATCTCCATTGCAAACACAGAAGACATCATTTGATGCAAATTGTGATGGGGACAAAGGGCCGCTTACAAAGCGATTCTAGCATCAAAGTAGTCTAACACTTTCACTCCAGCCAGGATCTGAAACTCCTGGTAAATTGATCTGCAAAGCTAGCAAGAGACTCATCTTTATGGAATTGAATTCCCATAAATTCTTGCTTGCACTTTGACATGTGGGTTGGACTCCCGAACTCCTTCATCATGGCCACCTTTGCCTCAGCATACAATCAGCTGTCCCCCTCCAAGTGGGGTAACACTAGGTTCTAACAGTCGTGGTCCAGGCAGTTCATGACTGTCAAAGCCTTCTGATGATCCCCGTATCCATTCATAGTCATGTCAAATATTCAGAAAAATGCTGGGGAGTTATCCATTGGAATGTTGCAATTTTGGCGTTGCCCTAAATTCTTCTGAGTCATTTTAGGCTGATTCTCAGTTTAACTACTCAGCTAACTTGTGCAATGACTTTAGGCATCATCTCTGAAGTGGCATTAAAGGCGGGTGGCATATTTCTTGGGGTATTCAACTTCCCAGGGATCGTGAAAGGACTACTCTCTTCTGCATCGCTGGCCATATCAGGCTCACAAGCACATCTGTGAGCTTTCAAGTCCTCCACTTCTTTGATCAATTTCTCGATATCCACACCAAACTTTCTAAAAAAAATGTGATCCGCTTCTCACTCCATTTTTAGGAGTAGGACCTCTCAAACGAGGTCTCCTTCTTTCTTCTTCAATGAGTTTACTTTGCCAAATAACTCGTTCCCAAAGTTGGCTACATTTTCTACTCCTTCCTCCACATTGGTGACTCATTCTTCCAAGGCTGTGAACTCCAGATGGTCTGCTGAGTTTAAGCATTATGATTCACCATGGCGATCTCAGTCCACAGCTTGCATAAATTCTTCTTTTATGAAATTATAATAAATTCTTTACTCAACTACCCCTGTTTTGAGCACCAACTTGTAAAAATTACTCTAGGTTGTTAATTATAGCCATCAACCCAATGCCCCCTTTTTACTGAACAGGTTAAATTTCCTCGTGCACTCTGTCACGTTGTATAGGATGTATTAATCAATAATAGTATGGAGACTATTATCTGTAAATGAGATTGAACTGTTATTAAGCCCAACGCTTCAGCCAGTACTTCCAATTAAATACTATGTAAGTTGTACTTGTAGGGACTCGTTCCCTATATTCTTGCCTACCAATTCTTCATTACTATACCCCAGTGACAGTCTCTCTCAGCCCAACACACAGTCGGCAGCTATCCCTGATTGTGATTCCTTTGTCTCTAGATCCCCTCTCAGATATTTACTCTTCTCTCTGAGAGTCTTCCAATTATTGCCTTTTGCAATAATATACTTAAGATAGAACAACACAATAGAAGCTGATAGTATAGCTATACACCAAATTGATAATATAACGGTAGCTAATAATGCTTTCGTAGATAATGTTTTACTAAATGATGCTTTTTATTATATTAAATCCTAGAGAAATATATAGTAGGGGATTCAGCTGTCTAACCCTCAGTTGACACCTCTTCGATTAAATGGCAGCCATTGACATTGAATCGCTTTTCCTCATCTTGGCAGCGATGGTCTTCCCCATCCTGGTTAGGATTCCATCATTAACATCCTCGAGACCTCAAACTGAAAGAGTCAGAAAACGTGTTTCTAACGTTTTCCTCTCAATCCAAGAGAACCAACCATAATAAGCTAGCGACCTGCTTAGTTAATGGGACTTATTACCCATTATGGCAGGTCACTTCACCAACCAATCAATTTTCTAATTGCAGGCGGCATCACTCGCCTTACAACTCAAAATTTATTCCTAATCAGTTGGTGATGAAACCCATCCAATCTCAATCAGTACACTTGATACTTAATCATTATCTGATGCCCCTACTTCGTTGGCCACTCTGCCCGATGAGATCTTAGGTATTTATCTGGATTTATTCCTAATGAATACGACCAGGTGACTATCCCAAAATCCCCCAAATGTAGTTCCTCCAAAACTTGGGCCAACCAATTACTGATTCACTTTGCCTTAAAGAATTTTCCCCTACCAATACCTGGTAATCTAGCAGTCTGGGAATATGAAAAAAATCCCAACATGCTGTTATATACCAAGGGCAGGGTTTGCCCCAAAATTGTCAGGGTATAATCCTCAAAAACAAAATTCACTCAATATTTTCTCAGAAAATTCCTTCTTAATAAGTATGTTATATCTCTCATTAGCCAACATTATGGCAGGAGCTGATACCACAAGTGGTCTAAATTTGCAATGGCAGCGCACTGTAGGCTCCACAGTAATTGTAATATCTGGTCTGGCTGTTCCATATTCCATCCAGATTTTAGATCTAGAAATTTTTTTCATTCATTTCACAATTTGGTTGAAATAATATTGATGGGTGATCCATTGTCAATTATCACCTGCACTCTCACTCAGTTAACTATGATAGTCATATATAGGTATACTAAGAATTTTGTAATAAGGTATTTTTTGAGTGAATAGCAGAATTTTTCACTGAATAGAGAGTGTGAATCAATTGTGCCAACAAATCAGGGAAAGATTCCTTTATCAATTTATTCAAGGTACACTGACCAGGGGATGGACAGTACCAATCACAACACTCAAAATGACAAAACAAACTACTAACCAGGTGGGAAGCAGAAACTGCTAACCCACCATGGCAGAGGGTGAGGAGGGGTCGGGGGTTGGTTTTCAGAAAGACCCACCTCAATCAAGGGATGTTGGTTACAGTACCGGATCAGAGAAGAGAGCCAGGGCGTTGGGGCATCTGCATAGTGGGGGCTGAAGTCAGCGTAGTATGAGTTTTCCTCTTCCGCATCAAGATAATGATGGGAAAGTGTTTCAACAAAAGCTGCGAGGAGAACTTCAGCTTCTTTGTGGGCTTCAGGAAGTTGGGTGAAAAGGGAGATACTGTGGTGGGTGATTTTGGCTGAGGGGTTGAATGAAGCAAGCGTTGTGACATTCATAACAGCGATTTCAGCATCATTGATTAGTTTTGAGATGTCACTGCATGGAGATTCAGGGAAGTTGGGGGGAAGAAGATGGTGGGCAGGCCATGCTGGAGCTGAGACACTGACTGTGCCACCGCGGTGCGTAGTTTTGGGCAATGAGGAGAGGCCACCGCAGCTAAGGCGAGCTGGTGGTCACTTTGGAAGGGGGCTGTATTGGGTAGAGGAGCAAAATGTTGAGGGGTAGGGGTTTCATCGAAGTCAGGAAGGAAAAATTCTGCCCAACCATAATCAGCTTTGCAGAGAGGTTGACCTGTATGCTTACTAATGAGGACATTACCTGATTCGTCAGTTTAAGCCAATAGATCCCATGGATTTTGGTTCACTGGAATAGTGGCGTTCAAATTTGGGTGGGTGGGATTGGGCAAATGGGCAGCTGCTTGGGTGCCAATAGTGGTCCAAGCATTGCTCTGATTGGCTGGCGTAGATTTAGGTGGGAGAGTGAGGATGGAGGTTTTGGGGGGCTGATTTTCCATGTGAGCCCACTGAACGAGATTGGAGGGTGGGAGAGGGCAGCAAAGCGCCCCATACTGAACCTCCAGAGGGGGCTCAGAAGCTGCAGCAGCGGATTTGGCCTGAGGGCACGCTCTTTTTGCATGGTTGAGGCCAAAGCAGAGGGAACAAATCTGCTTACCATTATAGACCTGAGCCCAAAAGAAATGATCAGGTGCTGCAGCCACACTAGCGCGGGGTGGGATTTGTTGGGCTATGGTAGGGTGGTGTGATTTGATGGTGGCTGTTGCTTGAGGAGAAGCAAGCCGTTCTGTACTAGATGGATAGGCAAAGATGAGGTTGGGCTGAGTGCCATAAGCCATGAGCCCCGCGACCAACTGGTCATACAAAACCTGGGGTGGAAGGTGGGATGGGAGATTTGCAAAGGATACCACTAGCGTGGTGTCTGAAGGGAGGCGAGTACGGGTTGTGGGAATGGGGTTTTTTTTATAAATTAGAGGAGTTTGTGCTGCCGCTTCAGCATCTTCCTCAGATTGGAACCCAACGTCAAAGTAGCCCTTAAAAGGGCGGAAGTCTATAAAGCCAGCTGGCGCAAAGGCTGCAGTGGCTAGGTCAATAATTGTCTTATTGGCATATGGGAACACACGCCCATAGTCCACTCTGAGGCAATAGCGAATGGCAGAGCGAGGGAGGGCGAGAGGATGGGGGCGAGAAGGGTGGACGCACGCCAGGTGGAGCGCTAAGTCCCGTGGGGGGAAAACAGTTGGAAGCAGTGGGCGGGCTGTTTGAGCCCATCCAAACACACTTACCCGCGGGGCAGAAAACGCTAGGTGGGGGTGCACTGCTGCCCCACACTGGGGTGGCAGGCGGCAGAGCCAAGGACATCAAATAATAGGTTTGGGCAGACGGCTGTGGATAAACAAACTTAAATTTAAAATCGCTCAAAAGTGACTTTGAGCGGTCAAAGAGATTCTGTAAAGATTCCTTTATCACACTAATGGGGATAGATACATTCACCTCATCTAATCTTATCTTGAGCAATTCTTCCATGGTTTTGGAATTTCTGATCTTGTCTGTTTGACGAACGTACAGTTGATCCATTTATTTCAAGATTTCAGGGTCAATCCCCTTCAGTTTAGATTAGGTAGTGACGTTAACATCCAGATAAACACCATGATAGAGTGGGTAAGTTATTTCATCATCTCCAAATAGGGTGGAAATACTAAATTATCATTTAAAATATATCAGGAGGAACAGGGTTGACCGCAGTGTCATTTAGTTTCTTGTCTAAACCGTGGCTCTATTTCAAATTTTTTACTGATTCACTTCTTTTTGACTGTACTAGATTAACGTGCTCTTTGGGATTCTTACTCCAACATTGAGCGGCGGAATCTTCAGGTTCCCTACATTGTTAGTAGTGGCTCTGAGTCTTGTCCACTCATTTTTGTACTTCAGTCTTGGTTTCTGTCATGGGGTCAATTATGTTGCTCTTTGAAAGCTCAGCAAATTTCACTATATTTTAGTTTTTGACAGGAATAGGCTTAAAAGTTCATTTAGGGGCTTTGAAAGTAGCTTCTAAAATTTTCAGATGATCCACCATCTGGTATATGTGCATCTGTGCTCTAGCGGTGAAACCATTGTATGATGGAAATCATGATAGGACCAAAGCACCGCTTGCATCACGATTTGTGCATAGTTTCCTGTAGCGCTTTCACACTGGGCAGGATCTGGGATTCCTGGTAAAATCAGCCTTAAATGCTTCTAGAGTCTCATCCTTTCAGAATGGAAAGTATATAAATTATGCTAGCAATTAGAAACTGCGTGGGCTTCCAAATTTTATCCTAATGGCTTCCTTGGCCTCATTATATTTCCTATTGTCCCCATTCAGATGGGGTAACACCAGATTATGACAATTGGTGCTCAGGAAGTTCATCGCGGTCACTGCCTTCTGTCAGTCATTAAATCCAAACATCATCTTGAAAATAAAAAAACACAAGGACGTTATCCCAATGATATGTGGGTAATTTCAGTGTACTCTAAAATTCATCTGTGGCTCAACTGGCAGGGGAATCTTACCCAACGACATAACTGAATATAGTTGTAGCTTCAAAATCATTTTAAAAAGTGCACTGAATGACCCAGGCATATTTCTGGTTAATCAAATTTTCCCAACTGGAGTTTCATGCAAGTTGTGGTTGGCTTCTTTTGCCTCCATTTTCATGAAATCACATTTTTTTTCTCCAATTCCTCTATGCACTAAAATAGTCGTCTAATTCTTCATTAACCTGGGGAAGGTTTCCAATCCACTGTTCGCTCTGCCTTCTGAAATAATAACTCTTGAATTAATTCACCCTCCTTGCACTTCAAGGAGGTAACGTTTACATTGAGGCTATTGTTAGAAGTAAAACTTTTTCAGCCTCTTCCTCATGTTTTGGTCACCCATCCCTCCAATGTAGTGAAAATGGTCTCTGAGCCAACTCAAGTGCTTTCTTATTGATAGTTTTTAGTTAGTTGCAAAGCTTTCATAGTTCATTCTTGTAAGACATAGTTGATATTATCTTCTTATCGTAATGGTATAAAAATCAATCTCCTGTAGTGAGCACCAAAAAATTTCAAATTATATAGAGCTGAGTATCTTTTCTGATAGTAGCTCGCTTCAGCTCCCTTTAATAACTGCACATGTTCTTTTATATGTGCATTTTATAAGCCGTTAATTATTAAATGAATTGGTAAGAATTGTATGAAGACTATTATCTAGTTGAGCTTCTGATGCCAATGTCATTATCAGGTCCAACACTAAACTGGTGCTTGTTCTGAGCTTAAATTCTTCTGGAATATTGTAAGAACTTCACCCCTCTTATTATAGAACTTAACCTAGTATTAAGTACAGTGGTTATCTTTCTTCATGTTACGCAGAGTCTTTGGAGGTAAAAATTTAATACACAAAAGGTATCTTTTTTACCACTAGTGGTGCCATGAGTATACAAAGGACCTCTTATCCTTTCAAATCTAGTCGCAAGAGCAAAATAGTCTAAATTATCAAGATACTTAATCCTAAAGTCACTTTATTGGTAAGTTTCAAGTTACTAGATTAAAAAAATGCAAAAATTTTATAAGGGAATTCGCCCAACTCTTTTGTTAGCACTAATTTGGAAAATAGTGGCTGTCACCAATGAATCAATCCTCCAGGATAACAAAAGAATAACTTTTTTTATTAGTTTAAAATTTAACTCCTGCCAAATCCCAATCTAACCTCCTATGGAGTGAAATAAAGAATGTGCTCTAACGTCTTCACTCAACACCATCAAGTCACCATTATTAGGTTAACAACCTGCTTAGGTAATGGGACTCTTACCCATAAATAACATGTTGCAATCCCTAGAAAGTTTAACTCACAAGTTGCAAAATCCCAGGTGGCATCAAATTCCTAGCAACTAATAAGCCCCTTGGTCTATTGGCGACTAAAGTTGATCAACTCCTTCAAGCTAAGTTATCAATAAAAATTGATAACTTAATCCCTTGTTTATTGTTGGAATGATCCCTGATGAAACATTACAAATCCAATAGATCAAAACCCAATTGATTAATTTAGTATTTGCTAGGAATGATTTCTCTGAGCAATAGTTATTGTTAAATCTATAACTCCCACATTCACTAGCGGGATAAATCCCATAGTGGACAAGCAGATTGTAAAAATTTACTCATATGGTTATTCTTGGCAACAACCCTAGTAATCTTTTTACTGCACAGGATTGGTTTCCTCATGCACTTCGTCACATTATATAGTAGAATGGATTATTAATCATTAATAGTAAGAAGACTATTGTCCATAGTTAAGTATGAATTATTATATCTTGGCCCAACGCTCAGCCAGTATTCCAATTAAATACTTGTAATGTCATAATCATAGGGATTCGTTCCTTTGTTCTGTCTGACCTAATATTCACTGAGATACACTGGTGGCAGTCTCTTTGGTCCAACACACAGTTGGCAGCTATCCCCAATTGTGACTCCTTCTTCTCTAGATTCCTGCTTGGATCTTTACTATTTTCACTAAGAGTCTTCCAATTATTGCACACAGCAATAATATCCTTGAGACAGAATAGCACAACAAACTCTGATAATAGTTTACTCTTTAAACTATACCCTGAATGGATAATTTAGAGCTAAATAACTCTGTTCTCCTTTATTATCTTTCTTTATTATAGTGAACCCTAGGGAATTTATAGTGGGATTAAGTCATCTAATCCTCAGTTGACACCTCTTTGATGAAACGGCAGTCATTGACATTGAATCATTTATCCTTGTCTTAGCAGCGATGGTTTTCCTCATCCTTGCTAGGATTCTGTCATTGGGCATCCTCAAGACCTAAAACGGAAAGATTCAGAAAACGTGTCCCTAACGTTTTCTTCTCAATCTAAGTGAACCAACCATATTTGGGTAGCGACCTGCTTAAGTAATGGGACTTATTACCCATTAAGGCAAGTCACGAACCAACTGATCTATTTGCTAGTTGCAGCTGGCATCACTCACCTCGCAGCTTGCTATTCATTCCCAATCAGTAGGTGATGAAACCTGACCAATCCCAAGCAGTACACCTGATAGTTGATCACTATCAGATGCCCTTATTTTGTTGGTAACTCCACCCAATGAGATCTTAATTATTCATCCAGAGTAATCCCTGATAGATATGACCAGGAGAATATCCCAAAATCCCCCAAACGTAATTACTCCAAAACTTAGGGCCAACCAGTTTTCATTTCACTTACCATAGGGAATTTCCCCTAGCAATACCTGGTAATCTAGCAGGCTGGGAATATGGGAAAAAAATCCCAACACATCCCCCATCTTGCCTAGATTTCCAGCAAGAAAAGGACCAGGGCATGAGAACACCACTTTGGACACTTGGTCAAATACTTCATTGGTTCAAGCGGAGTACACTCGTCAATACTCAACACTGCTCAGGATGACCCTCAGCATATGGCGTTATTCCTCTTCCTCCCTACTACAACCTTCTCAGAGCACGGTCCTCACAATCTACTATCATGCTGGGCTGATCACTTTTCTCATGACAATATTAGTCCCAGGATCCAGCTTTCCCCCCAACAGGGTATATGACCCACTGTCATATTCAGGATTCTTGGTCTGGCGTCTTTGATTTCCTGATTTTCTCCTCATCCTAGACAGGAGACTCTTGCTGTCAATGTTCATTTCGCAGCTTGATTAAGAATACTTATTTCTTATTCACCCTTGTTATTTCGCTCATAACCTCTTGGCTGTAATTCATTCTTAATTCTTCCCTTGAAAGCTTATATCATTAATTTTTGAGATTTATTTTCCCCAAAATTGAGCTTAATGGATTATAAAGTGCATAATGTCAACTTCTATATAAGTCCGACATCCCCCTCTCATCCAGCTCATATGTCAAATTCTGAATTTCGCTACAAGCAGCTCTTCAATAGTATGTCTGATCCAGACCTCCATCTTTTCCAGCAGATGAGTCAGGATGCTCAACGGAACCTCTTTTATGGTCTTTCCAGGACTCATACGCCTAGTCTGGCACAAGTGGCTAGTCCTTCCATTGAATTACCAGAAATGTAACTAATCCCTCTGAAACCAGGCTAGCTATCGTTTTGAACAACTCTCAGATGACTCTTCCTCTACTGTAAATTCCAGAGTTGTAATTAAAACTCTCTCCTGGATTCAGCTCCTTTTGCTGATGCACTGACCATCGCCATAGATGCTCCAGAGATTATGCCATTTGCTCTTGATCGCTTGTTTCTTGCCAGGTCAGACCTGTTTCCTGAGTCCCCCATCTGACTCAAGCAATATTACAAACCTGCTGTTCTGGATATTAAACTCACCATTGATAACAGTATTCACTTTAAGCTCTCCTACGCTTAACTCTGGGCCCAAGTCACCAAGGCATTGACCCTAGCGCTGAGTCCCTTTGATCTTGATAACATTCTAGATCAGGATACCACCACTTATGCTCTTCACTTTGCTGGCCAAGTTCTTCAAAGTTGGTCCACAAAGCTTCCAGCCTCACCTGGGTTCCGCCGCTCAGTCAGCTTTAGCTTCCTAGAAGCCCGTAGTCATCACTTGTAGGATGGCATAATTCCCTGCATGACTATATCTTCTCCAGCGCTTCCCATCAATATCTTCCGCTGAAGGCGTTGATAGGGGGCATGATCTGACAACCCTTGTCAAGCATCCCTTGTTCGTTGCAGGCTCACATGTCCAGTGTTTTTGATAAAGCTGTTTTCATGCGCTCAAGACTAATCTTCTGGCTCCAGTACTGTATCAGTATTACTCGGGGTTATTCACCTTTTGCCTCTTCTTATACTGTTGCTTTACTTCCCACTCCAGGATTTTGCAAAATGGCTTCATTCAACATTTCAATTTCCCTTCCCCTAGTTGCTTTCTTGCAAAGCTCTGCGTCTGCTCAAAGAATGTAGTTTCATGTAGGCATAGCCCTCGCTAGCATCCAATCTCATATCAATTTTGATAGACTGTTTATACCTACTGCAATCCATCCTCCCTCCCCCAAGTGGCAACATAGGCAGAATCATCCACATATTGAGGACAATTAATAAAAATTAGAAATTATAAAATATATCAGCTTTTTTATCTATGCGGTTTTATAATTTTTTCCAATATCCTTATCAATTTTTTATCTTTATTCTTCTTTTTTTCCATGTGACTTGACCTTGTTTCAGTTCAGCGGTCCATCCTTTTTATTTTTTCCCCCAAACTGGATCCTGGGTACTTAAACCTACCAGTTTTCCATGGTTCAGAGGTCCTTTTTTGGACTTAACCATCTAGATTGGTTCAGAGGTCCTTTTTCAGACTTGACCTAATCATCAGGACATGACCAACTTAATGGTTTATTGGTCCTTCAGGAACTCTTTAATTTTTCATCGATCCATTGCTTTAAATACTTATAATGGACTCAATTCACAAATCTTCCATCCAAGAGATTCTTGAAGGAATAAGCATCAGTTTCCCTCTTTGTGATCACTTTGAATGGACCTGACCACAGCGCATCTAGTTTGTTTCTTCTTCTGAAACCATGCATATCACAATATGCAACTCTTTCCCCTATTTGATATTCTGCTTAGGCTGTTAAGTACTTATCATCCATTGTCTTCAGTCATATCCTTTTCTTCAACATAGTATTGAATGCTTGCAATTGCATATTGATTAGGATATTCATCAGTTGGTTCAATTATTGCTTGGTACTCATCCCCAACATAGGTTCCACCACTAAATATAAAATTGGCAGCAACACGTTCTAATTTCCATATAACAACTCAAACGGCATCTTTCCCATCGCTGTATGATGACTTATATTGTAGGCAAACATCACCAAACTAAGTTATTTTCCCCACGTGGAAGTTATCCATGCAACCAGCTTCCTCAGCGTCAAGCCAGTTTTCTATTCACCTGTTCTACCAGTCTGTTCATCTCCAGCTGGTAAGGTACTGACATGACTCCTCTGATCCCTATTATCTCATTTAATCTCGGGATCACATGAGACATGAAGTTGGTCCTATTGTCGATAAGTAGGACCTGCGGACATCCATGATGGTACTACTTGATCCAGGATGAACCTCGCAGTACTGATAACGTCTAGTTTCGTTAGTGCCTTCATCTTAACCCATCTCATCAGATGATCTATGGCAACTATAATGTACTTGACTCCCCCTGTGCTCATCATCTGCAGTCCCAACAGATCAATGGACACTGTGTGCCAGGCAAATCTAGGGCGGACCAGTTGGTATCCAGTTGAATTCTTATGTGGTTTGTGCAGATGGCACTCCATGCAACAAGCTAGAAAATCTGCAACATTATAGTTGATGAATTCCAATCAATAGTACTGGTGAATATGATCAGTTATTTTCCTCAGGCCTCCATGCCCGAAAACCTTATGAGCAACTTGCACTATAGCTGCTCTTTCTGACAGCTTCAGTAATAATAAACGCTTGCCATTGATCATCATAAATACTTGTTCGTCCATGGTCTCGGTGTTTTCCGTTGCTTTCTGAAGCGCACCTTGGATTTCTCAGGGCTCATCCCCAATTTTTCTGTCGACCATTCTCTGCAATAGCTCATCTGCCCGCGGGTATACAATCTGGACCACTGGTAACTGCAATAAGCCATCCGCGTTCTGATGTTAAGCCCCTGCTCTGTGGACAATCTCATAATCATAAGCCTGGAGCTTGAGTGCCCATTGGGCCAGTCGTCCTTCTGGATCTCTCAAATTGTGAAGCCAACGCAACGAAGAGTGGTCTGTAACCACTTCAAAGTGTGTTACATGGATATACACCCAAAACTGCTTGCATGCATAAATGACGGCAAGGCATTCCCGCTCAGTCATGGTGTAGTTTCTCTCAGCGGCTGAGAGTGTCCAACGCACATAAGCCGCTGGATGTTGATCCCCAAGTTCATCTACTTGGCTTAGTATGGCGCAGATCGCCGTCAATGAAGCATTGATTTGATAATAAACTCCCAACTGAAATTTGGATATTTCAGAATTGGCAGATCTATTAAACACTGGCGTAGCTCATCAAAGGAATTCTGGGCCTCTTCATTCCATATGAATCCTTTTTTGGATTCTTCAGTAAATGGAATAATGGCTCAGCTATTTGGGCAAAGTCCCAAATAAATATTCTATAGTATCCAACCTTCCCAAGGAACACTTGGATATCTCAGACACTCTTTGGTACAGCCATCCGTTCTATGGCTGCTATCTTCTGGGTTTGTGGCTGCAATCCACTGGAGTTGATTACGAATTACAGATATTCCAACTCTTTCTTAAAGAAGTGCACTTCCTCAGCTTAATCATCAGGTGTGCTGCGGACAGTCACTTGAAGACTTCTTCCAAGTGGTGTAAGTGATCAGTAACGTCCTACTGAACATGGTTATATAATACAGGTATACCAGGTTTCATTACAATTTTAATTTGCTCAATATTGTGTCCATGGCCCTCTGAAACGTTGTAGGCGCATTACATAGACCCTGGGGCATTCTCGCCAGTTGGTATACCCCCTGCGCAGTAATAATCTTGCACATTTCCTGGTCTTCCTTTGGCAATTCGATCTGTCAATATCCTGGTATCAGATCCATTGCAGAGAAATACTTCGCTTCTCCCAAATGATCTAGCACATTGTCAATCCTTGGTAGGGTATACAAAGCCTTCCTCATAACTTTATTCAGCCTTCTGTAGTCAATCACCACCCGGTTCAATTCATCCTTTTTCTTCAGGATCAGAATTGGACTTGCCTAGGGACTTGATGATGGAACTAGAAGCACATGCTTCATTAGTTTACTGATTTCATCCTCCACTACCTCTTTGGCAGCTTTTGATTGTTAGATTGGTCTTATACTGATTGGCAAAATTTCCCCAGTGTCAACCTTGTGGATCACATCTTGTGCACATCCTAAATCGTGGTTGTCCTGAGCGAACACTTCCTGATACTTTTTAATTAGTTTGAGAACCTCCTATTGGTGGCTTTCTGACAGATCTGTGAGATGCTCTCAATCAACTAAAAAGTTGATACTTTTGGTTACCCTGGCCAGTAATCCCATTTCGTTGAGAGTCCCAAAATTGTGGAATCTTCTCAATTTGGCCATCGGGATTAGATGAAGAAATGTGATGATCTGATTCCTCTTGATCATCATCAGTTTTCACTTAAATTCGCTAGGAGTACTCGAATTTTTCCATGGCCCAGCATTATTATCCCAGAAGCCACCCAAGGCTCCACTCTGGACTCTTCCAGGGGCTTCTGATCTCCTCATACCACATCTCAGAAATCTCCAATGTCAACCCCATGTTGACTATAATCTGTGATCTGGTGGTATGGTCCTCTCATTCTTAATGTCAGGAGGAACAGGCTTCTCTGCAGGTCTAGACTGTCCCTGTCATGGCTGTGGGCCCTTTTCTAGATTCCTTGGTGGCTGCTGACTCTTTTGCCTGGACCACGTTGATCTGATTCTTCAGCTTCTTACAGTGCACGGCGAAATTTCCCTTCCTGCCATAATGGTAGCAGACCTTTTCCTTCTTGTTCAACCGTCTGAACTTTTCAGGCTTATTCCCCTGCACAGTTTGATTGGTCGTCTCCTTAGCTCCCTCGTTTCCCTTTGTGGGATTCAGATTGCATACTGGATTATATTTGAAGCTTCTATTTGGGGCATCAAATGTCACTCCCAAATTCTTCAGATCATCTACCATTTGCACGGTAGTTTTTTTCATTGCAAACACAGAAGACATCATGTGATGCAAATTGCAATAGGGCTGAAGGGCCACTTGCAAAGTGCTTCTGGTATCAAAGTTGTCCAATACTTTTACTCCAACCAGGGTCTGCGACTCCTGGTAAAACTGATATGCAAAACTAGCTAGAGACTCATCTTTATGGAATTGAATCCCCATAAATTCTTGCTTGCACTTTGACATGTGGATTGGACTCCCAAACTCCTTCATCATGGCACCTTTGCTTCAGCATACGACCAACTGTCCCCCTCCAAGTGGGGTAACACTAGGTTCTGACAGTCGGTGTCCAGGCAGTTCATGATCGTCAACGCCTTCTGATGATCCCCGTATCCATTCATAGTCATGTCAAACAGTCAAATAAATGCTGAAGCATTATCCTGATGAAATGTTGGCAATTTTGGCATGGTCTTAAATTCCTCCAAGTAATTTCTGGCCTAATCTCTCAGTTCTGCTACTTGCCTACTTGTGGAGTGACTTTGGGCGTCATCTCCAAAATGGCAGCAATAGTGGGCGGCATGTTCCTTAGGGTATTTGATTTCCCAAGTATCTCATGAGGACTTCTTTCTTCGGCATCACTTGCCATATCAGACTCAAAAGCACATTTGAGAGCTTTAAGTTCTTCCACCAGTATGATTAATCTCTCTATATCTACACCAAAACTTTTAAACAAACGTGATCTGCTTCTCGCACCATTTTCAGGTATAATACATTTGAATGAGGTCCCCATCTTTCTTCTTCAACAAAGTTAATTTCCCGAGTAACTCGTTCCTGAATCTTGCTACATTATCAATCCCTTCCTCCACCTTGGCAACTCGTTCTTCAAAGGCTGCAAACTCCCAATGGTCTGCTGAGTTTAGGACATTCTGGTTCACAGTGGCTAACTCAGTCCACAAATTGGTAACTCATCCTTGTACTATATTTTTCTAAATTCTTCAACTCAACTACCCCTGTAGTGTAAACTAACTTGTAAAAATTTACTTATTTGATTATTATCAGCAACAACCCTAGTAACTTTTTACTGCACAGGTTTGGTTTCCTTGTGCACTAAGTTGTGTTGTATAGTAGAATGTATTATTAATTCATAATAATGTGAAGACTATTATCTGTAGTTAATTATGAATTATTATATTTTGGACCAACGCTCAGCCAGTATTTCTGATTAAATACTTGTAATGTCATTATTGTAGGGATTCGTTCCCTTGTTTTGTCTGACCCAATATTCACTGAGATACCCTATTACAGCTCTTCAGTCCAACACACAGTTGGCAGCTATCCCCAATTGTGACTCCTTCTTCTCTAGATCCCTGCTCAGATCTTTACTATTTTCTCTAAGAGTCTTCCAATTAATGCACACAGCAATAATATTCTTGAGACAGAAAAGCACAATGGAAGCTAATGATAGTTTACTCTTTAAACTATATCCCTAATAGATAATTTAGAGCTAAATTACTCTGTTCTCCTACCATCTAGTACTAAAAAAATAACTCTATTCTCCTTTATTATCTGTCTTTATTATATCTAACCCTAGAGAATTTGTTGAAAATTTGACTATGGGCTCTGCTAGCTGGCAGGCTAACCAGTATGAAGACTGGTCAGCCCTTTCCATTTCACCTTAGGCGTCAGGGCTAGCAGCACTGGCTAACCCCTTGGCATGTATCGCACCATTTGGGGATCCCCTAGCCTTAACCCTAGCTAACGAAATAAATTATAAACTTATAACCAAAGGTAGAATAGGAAAAGGGAAAAATTATTGAAAGGGAAGTGCCAGGTATTTATACCAATTACAAAAGGGCTACTGCGCCCATCGCCAACCTATTGGCTCTTCCGCTGGTTCTTCCAGCCAACAAATTCTCTTCTTCTTCTATTTCTTCTTCTACTACATTATCTCTTCCCTGGCGTCAACCCTCTCACTCCATCCTTCCTGATGTCCAAATTAGTTTTGATTCATCCTCAGCCTTAAGTTGCTGGTGAACCATATAAATAATTAATACCAAATAAAAGTTTAATTTTTATTTGACCTTTGAGTTGATATAATTGCACTGGAAACCACTTCAGTTGCTTGCTTTGACTTGGAATATCTTGGCATCTCGCTGACATCACTTCTCCTCTTATTCTTAATAAATGAGGCACCGGAAACAACATTGGCCACCTTGAACTCATAATTGTTGGATCCACCGACATTGAATTGTCTGTACAGGCAGCAAACATCTGAAGAAAATACATTGGTTTTAACGCCAGACAAGTTCAACAATGGACCATGAATGACCATTGGCGTTGACTGCTGATTATGCTGACTGATTTGATCATCCTCAGCTATTAGTCGCCAGTGATCCTTCTACTAATTTGGGGCCATAAATTGGCCTCACTCAAACCTAAATACCAAACTCAGCGGAATACTAATTTTGGCTCAACCCAAATTGGGGAGCAACTAACCAGCAATCAAATTAAGTAATGCGAAATTCAGTCAATAAATATTCCACTGGGATTGGCTATATCGTAACAAATAATGCTAAATCATTGGAGGATTCCATCTTATTGAAATCACGACAGAATTTAAAGTGTTAATTTGGTCATCTAACCCTCAGTTGACACCTCTTTGATGAAATGGCAGCTATTGCCATTGAATCACTTATCCTCATCTCATCAGCGATGGTCTTCATCATCCTGGCTAGGATTATGTCATTGGGCATTCTCAAAACCTAAAATAGAAAGAGTCAGAAAACATGTCCCTAATGTTTTCCTCTTGATCCAAGCAAACCAACCATATTTGGTTAGCGACCTACTTATGTAATGGGACTTATTACCCATTAAGGCAGGTCATGCACCAACCGATCAATTTGCTAGTTGCAGGCGGCATCACTCGCCTCAAAACTTGCTATTCATTCCCAATCAGTCAGTGATGAGACCTGACTGATCCCAATTGGTACAACTGATAGTTAATCTCTATCAAATGCCCCTATTTCATCAGCAACTCTGCCCAATGAGATCTTAAGTATTCATCCAGATTGATACCCAATGGATATGACCAGGCGTAATATCCCACAAACCCCCTAACATAGTTACTCTGAAACTTGGGCCAACCGATTTCCAATTCACTTTGCCTTAGGAAATTTTCCCCTAGCGATTCCTGGTAATCTAGAAGGATGGGAATATGGGCAAAAATCCCAACTCAGATGTATTAGAATTGATTAAGCTGGGTAATTTGAGCATATTGAAATCCTCAACAAAATTGCCTCCATATCTTCATCTTCAATTTGTTTATGATAAACTCATGACCACTCTTGACTGAGGATGTCACCCCTGTTGTTAGCTCTACAGTTCGATTGCCATCCTTAGCTCACTTAACTTAGGGAGGCTGACTTTCAGTCCAGGGTTCTATTCCAAACAGATTAGATACCAGGCGTCCTTATGAAGGGACGTAATCATTTTCATTATGTAAATTTCTTTCTGGTGCTACCCACTGTAGCACTACTTGCTCATGGTAATTGTTTATCACCCTATAGCGGTATTCCTCCTGACAAAACTAAGCACAGTTTGATACTTTGGCTATCACAAGACTCAATATAACCTTGACCAACCTCCTCCTTTGAGTTCTCAGTAACATAAGGTATCTTTTTAAGCTTGTGTATTATTCTTGGGTAGATACCAGACTGGTTACCTTATCTTCTACTTGATTCTTTTGTTCTCATACTGGTTACTACAACCTCTTCATTTTAAATCCAGATTAAGTGAAGAACAAGGGTAAACATGTAGATCATGTTATAAAGTTTTCTTTCTTAAGTAAGTCAAATTATTTAATATACTTCTAGTAATTATTCAAGATATAAAACAAATTTATAATAGTAAACTGAGAATGGTTCTTGGAAATATTTTAGTGGTTTTAGGAACCCCTAATTTTTCTTTTCTTGATTTCCGCCTTGGTGGCGGCATATATTCTGTTCAATGCTTCAATCCATGAGCTCTGCCTAATGGCAGACATCCCTGAACCAGGATATTCGAAGGCCCCTAACTCAATATTACTTTCTGGGTCTAGGGCGGCAATATATCTTCCAGTAAATAATCTGCTATCTATTTGGTATATGCTATTTGTGTTAATGTTTAGTTGCTTGCGTTGCTTTTATTTTCCTTGCTTCTAGGGGATCAACTGACTATAAAAATTGGCTGATTTCCTTTTTCAGGTAGTAATATGACATAAGTTTTGGTTTCTTCTGTTGGGGTAATTTAGCTCTGTCATTCATTTTTCCTTGGCCGATTATTATTTATTTTGACTCCTGAAGGTAGAAATGGGGTCAACTTTCATAGTCTTCAGTGGCAGCATTTGCGTCATCTTCTTACTAAAGTTCTCTTTGGTCGGCTGGTTTAAATTAATGAATATGACCTCATCCTGACTGATTGTTAAGTTTATTAAGAAGTTTTTATTTTATAAAAGGGAATTGATTTCCTTTTATCTGCAACTCAAACCTGATATCTAAATTTTTAGGGTGTTGATTCTCGGCGGAGTTCCTTTGAAAGAGCGAGGAATTGCTCTCATGTACACTTATGGCTTCTTCCATGGCAACTTGGAAGATCTGAGAGAGAACTTCTTTAAAAAGATGACAATGACAGAAAGCTCTAGAGCTCCTTTAGGGAAGCTGAGGTGGGCATGTTTTGATTTTCTCCAGCTTTTAGGGTGGTAATTCTTATATATCTTTCAAAACCAGGTTATCCAGGAATATCAGATTCCTCTTTTATGAAAAAACTCAAACTAGTAAGGTCAACAATAAGCAAGCCTTGCAGAAGTTAGCCAAAAATCATTTTAGGTTCTTTTCATGCTGTTCTGAGTAGAAGTGAATTAGGATAGCATATATGTATGCAATAAACCAAGAGAGCCTGAGTCCCTTAATATAATTGAAAAGGCTTGGAATGTTTAGGGTAGAATTTTCAGATCAAATGGCATCACTTTAATAAAAATGACCTTCGTTTGCAGATTTCTTAAGATGTTTCTGTTTTTTCTTTATTCTAATCTATTTAAAGGCATCTACTTTATAAAGCTTAAGACCCTGGACACAGTAATAGTCAGGACTAAATTTTTTTTAAAACAGAAGGGGATACGGATTAGGAAATGTCAAATTAGGTTTTTATAATCTTTACAAGGTTGGAAGTGACATTTAACTTCTGTAAAAAAACTAATGGAGAGAAAATTGGGATACAATATTTTAAACTATTTCTTAGACAACATACCGTTCAAACTATATGTTTAGGGCCTTTTCTTTTTCCTCAGATTTATGTATAAAGCGAGAAACTAATCTTAACAAGGTCTCTTGTACTCTAAATCTCTATATCAACTTAATATAAATTTTAGTTGTATCTTTTAACTTCATAATAAATATCTTTTATCTGGATTATAAATGAGGGGAACATTAGTAATTCTGTAAGTAAAAATGAGCAAGATGAAGTTGAATTTAGTGTTAGCATATGAGAGCGTATTTTTATTTTATTTAACCGAGGTAAGCTGACCAGGGGACAGACATTACTGAATATATGTGAAACTAAGAGAATAACTAAGAAATATAAAAATTGGGCACCCCAGGGTACTCAAGTTACCCCTGTTGCCAGCGGGACTGCCAGGTATGGGGGGTTGGTGCATTACTCTGAGGGGTTTCCCCTGCTATGGAGCAGGTGTGAAGGAAAGGGTCTGTGTGGAGGAACCAGAGTGGGAACCATGATTCTATGAGCGCTTTTTGTCTTGGTCTCATATATCCATAGAGCCAAGCTTGGAAGTGCTCTAGTAAGTGGACATGGAATCTGTTAATAATCCCATGAATGGTTGGGACCGTGCCCTTGAATGCATCTAATGCAATCGTATGTATTGTCCACATTGCAATGGGTATTATTAGGGAGCGGAGTGTAGATGGGATTGGTGAAACGATCTGGAGCGCGAAGATACTCTTTGATATCGAGAATTCCTGTTCGTTTTGAATCTTGTGCAGGCGTGCGACTTCCTGCCATATAGCTTTGGTTGGGGGGCATGTTTCTAGGCGTTGATGTAGGGATCCCTCCCCTCCACATACTGCACATGTTTTGTGGAGGGAGTTGGAGCGGTCTGACGTCCTATTGGTCCTTCTCAAACAGCGCCAGGCGTTTGCTCTTATCCTTGGTTGTAAGGGTGGGTGGTGTGTCAATTTCCACATTGCTTTCTGTGTGGTTAAATCATAGGGAATGTCCAGCATATCTAGGTATTCTATCCTAGCTATGCTTGGGGTTGTTGCGAGCATATCCCTCTGGGGGTGGTTTTCTGGGTTTCTTAAGTTAAATTGGGGGCTGGGTCGTCCCTTTCCCTGTATAGTACCCATCTTCTCTATGGTCCAACCCATATGGCGGATAGTTTGGAGGATATGTTTGAAATGAGGGGAGGTTCCATGCGGACCTGTTGCAGTAGGGTGCTTGGCAAGGTATGAAAGTAGTCTCGGTGGACTATGTGGGCTTGTTAATTTGAGCGCCTGCGCAAAGCTAGTCCTTGCTACTCTGGACCAATGTTGTTGTGGGAGGTCTGGAGCAAGGATTTCCTTTATCCAGGTACCTAGGATGTGAATGGCGTGGCTCTCAAAATCTATTAGTCCCATGCCTCCGCTTGAGCGTGGGCCATATAGTGTTTCCATCCGTGTAGGAGGGTGAGAGCCAGGCCACAGCCAGCCCTGGATAAGCGCGCGAATTGAGGTTATAAAGGTAGGTGAGAAGGCTATCGCATGGGCCTGGTACCACAGTATTGGGAGGATGAGCGAGTTAGCAACTTTAACTCGTCCTGTTAGTCCTGGGGTTTTTCCCTTGAGGGAGGCGACGCGTTTGGATACCCGTTGTAACAGGTTACTTTCCATTGTCTCATTAGCATATCCCCCTGATTCTAGCCAGATTCCAAGGTGTCGGACAGGAGTGGTGGTGGGAGGTGTTGCAAAGGGTAATATAATTGGGTTTTTTCTTCGAGTGTTGGTGTGAGGTTCTGATGTTGTGGCCCAATTGTTTGTGTATTTTCCTAAGAGGATGATTTCTGTCTTCCTTTTGTTGAGTGATGCATTGCTCACCTTGGAGTATTCCTCTATAGTGTGTTCCAGCTGTCAGGCATCTACATTGTTTGCTATACCTGCTACGCAGTCATCTGCAAAGGCCAGTATCTTGACTGTTGGTTGACCTTGTGCGGAAATCCCCATGAGACGTGAGTCATTTACTCAGATAAGCGGGTCAAAGCTGAAATTGTATAGCAGTGGGCTGAGGGGATCCCTTGTTTGAGCCCTCTGTGTGGGCTAATCTTGTTTGTTAGTAATCCAGGGCCGCATTCAGCCATGGTTGCAGATTCTGTTAGGAGCATCGCCCATTTTATGAATCTTGGTGGGAGTTTGAAGGCATGTAGACATTCTTTTAGGTATGGCCAGCTAACACGGTCATACGCCTATTCCTGATCCAAGAAGACCAGGGCACCAGTTGCTTTGGATTGGCAAATATTTGCAACAGGGTAAATGTTGTTCCATATTGAACGCCCTGGTATAAACCCAAACTGGTTGGGTGATAGGACGTCAGATGCAATTGCGCCTAATCTAGCTGCTAGAATTTTTGTTAGAATTTTTGTGTCAGTGTTGGAGAGTGCAATTGGGCGCCAGTTGGCCAGGTCCAACTTGTCACCCTTTTTATAAAAGGTTATAACGTAGGATTCATGGACTCCTGGTAATAGGCGTGTCTCCAACAAACTCTGGTTCATAGACGGCAATAGGAGGGGGCGATTTGTTGAAAATATTTTTTGTAAAATTCGTAGGGTATCCCATCAGGCCCTGGGCATTTCCTACGTGGTGCACCGCGAATTGTTTCCCAAAGCTCCTCCCATGTGATAAGGGATAGTATATTGTAATTTGGTGGTGTACTTTGTATCTTGGCAGTTTGAATAAATTTTTTAATTTTTGTGGATCTGTTGGCATATCGCGATATAATTTGGTGTAATAGCGGTGTACTTCCGCCTTGACCTCCTCAGGGTCAGTTGCCACAGTGCCGTTGGTCATGCGGACCTGTGTGCATGTGGGCTGGTTTCTGCGAGAGTGGAATTGGCGGAAAAAGTATGTTGAACAGGTTTCGCCTTCCTTTATGAACTTACCTTTGTTCAATACTTTGATTCTGTGTTGGTGTTCAAAGCTGATATTGTTAAGTTGGGCTGAAATTTCTGCCCATTCGCGTCCCCAATTAGGGCCATAGCCAGATCTTGGAGTATTTATTTCCAGGTGGTCTAGTTCTGCCAAGGTACGCTTGATTGTGGCTGTGTCCACAGTGTACTTGCGTGATGCAATATTTTGGGTTTTGTTGATTAAATCTTTTTTGAAATTTTCCCATGTTCCATTGGGATCTGAAGTGACTGGGGCTGTGAATTCTGGGTTTGTAGCCTTGTTTTCAACCCAGTCAGATATCTCAGGCAATCTTATATTTTCTGGGTGAAGCTTTCTCCAAGGCGACACCTGTGTGTGGAATTGGGTTGGCGCTAACTGCACTGTAACTAATCAGTGTTCAGAAAAATTGATTTTTTTTGTTGTAAATTTGGAGATTTTTGAGTGGTGGGATTGTGGGATGAGGATGTGGTCAATACGACTCATTGGTATGAGCAGTCCCTCACGTATGTGGGGTCTTGTCATATGGGGAAGGATTGGTGAATTGGGAGGAAGAGCATCCTGTAAGCCAAGAGATGTCTTCATTGTGCGATATTCAATGTGTCCAGGTGGGTATCCCCTGGGATTAGGCCATCGATCTGTATTGGGGTTATCCCAGCAGTTGAAATCGCCTAACATGATGATATCTGGTGGGAGGGTGAGGGTAGAAATTTTTTAAAAAAATTTTTTCTCTCAGTTGCAGTGCACGGTGAATAGATACATGCTAATGAAATTATTTCATCTTGGCATGTGATTGTTGCTACCAGGACTTGACCGTGCAAGTGTGATGATGAATTTGTAATTTTAAATTTTTTGTTGTTTTGGACTATCACCCCACAGTGAGACGTCCATACTGATTGTGATGGTGCAACCCTGGCTGACCAGGATTCTTCTTCCCCTTGTAGGCAGTGGGTTTCTTGGATGGCCAAGATGTCAACAAGAGGTTTTCGCAGGAATGCCAGCTTTTTGGCTTGGGACGTATGAGCCCTGGCTCCTGCGATAATTAACGCCCCTATTGACACTGAGGTGCCCGTGGCGCCTCAGGAGCGGTTGGGAGGACCCTCTGGTCCTATCCCACCGCAGCTCATTTTGGCCATGCTCCGCGTCTGTACTCCAACTCTTTCATTGCCATTGTTGGTTCCCTTGTTCTGACCCAATGATTCAAGGGAATCGCGGTTTTTTGCATTTGCATCAGCTTTTCCTGCACAGGTCTCATGTTGATTTGATGCGGGTTGTTGATTGATTTTATATATTAGAGGTTCAACTTTGTTGCATTGTGCACCGCATTTTCACCCAAATTGCAGTTGCATTGTTCCTCAGTATGTGCATGACTGATGACGCTTTGTGGCTCAGTCTGGTTACTGTGAAAATTTTCAACCTGGGCATATTGTTCTGATTGGTTGGTTCAGTGAATATCTGAAATATCCTCCTGAATTTGTCCATGGTTAATGGCAGATTCCGCGTGTGCCGCCGCTTCAGCCGCTGCTCTCTTGCGGGCTTTTTGTGCTGCTTTACGCTGTTTACTTGTAACTTGGTCCAAAATGGAGTATAGTCCATCTTCACCCCAGCGGAATGGGTGGTGGCCATCAGTCATTTTGGCGAAGTTTTTATTATCTTCGTCCATAGCGGCTTCACAAAAATCATTTTCCATTAAGCCCTCTTTTACAGGGCATGCATGTTCCTTGTGGACCAGTGAGCCACAGTGGTTGCAAATGGTGGTGCGCGTTCTGGTGTAACTCAGAATGCAGCTGACTGGCCCCCATCTGCAAAGTGAAATTCTGCTGCGCGGGGAATTCTGGATAAATCCTCTTCCACCTCTGGGAAGGGTTGATTACAGCAATAGCTTTGCCCGTGCACAGGTTGGGCATTAAGTGAATTGCTGTAATTTGAATTTTTGGATTTCTCCATAGGCCACAAGACCTTTGCGGAGCTCCTCCTCAATTACCTTACGAGGAAGGTTGGTGGGGAGTGAGTCAAAGGATATGAACAAAGTTTTTGCTTTGTTCCATCTGGTGCGCGGTGCGCACAATTCTTTTGCCCTCAGGGAGGGCAATTTTCATGCAGATTTTTGCTGCAGCATCGGCTTCATCGGCTGTTTCAAAACAATATTGATCCAGCCACATCCCATGTTGTTGGTGGCTACGTACACCGCGTGAGGGAAAAGTGAGGGCTGTGCCTCACATGTTTTCTCCCACAGGGTTGGTGACTCATCCCCAAGGAAGAGTCTGATCCTCTGTTCCACCTTTGACAAAGGTTGGTTGAATTGAATGTACATGTATTGCGCATGCTTTACAGTAAATAACATAAACCCAGATGGTGTCTGAGTTTGCAATTTCTTTGCAGATTGGGTTCCTGGTCCCCCTCCAGGGCGTTTCTTGCCCTTAATTGCACCGTTAAGCGCACCGCTTGCCGCGACGCTCGTCCATGTTGTATTATTTTTGTTATTAATGTCGCCCATCTTTCCTGTGTGTGATTATCCAAATTTGCTGTTCAAATTGAATCATAGTAACTAAAGTGATTGTTACGAGAAAGAAAAGCTTCATATGAGAGTGTATTTATCAATAAAAATTTAAAATAACCAATCATACCAATGGAAAGTGAACTAATCAAATTCAATATTCACGTGCTGTCACTATCAATCTCATGTCTTTATATAGAGTATAGTAGATCCTGAACAGCTGATTAGTGATCTCAGAAGCAGTATTAATGGATAAAAATTTGACAAAGCGCCTCACTGTGATGCAGACCATTTAGTGAATAGTTAAAAACACTGAAAGGCTAAATTTAGGCTAATATCTGAATTAAATTTGATCCATTAAATAATCTTTTGCTCCATATTAAAAAGCGCTATATCACTTTTTATGATTATTAGATCAAATAGTGGCTATTAATCCCCAATTTAGCCCATATTGTATATGTGAATAAAAGATATAAATTTATATTTTATGGAAGAGTTTTGGAAGTAAGAGAGTTATTTGCAAAGTAAGGTCTGATTTATTATAGAAAATATTAGGGTTATTTTGCCCTTACTTTTCAAATAACCCTTGTATCAGAGAGGCATTAGGATTGATTAGAAAATCCTTAGTGTCTTGTTAAAGAGACTTAATTAGTTCAGCTTCTCTGGAGTTAGGGAGTGGTACTAGATCAAAGAATACTGCCAACTCCTTGCATTAGGAAAAAATGTTAACCCATCTCTAAGCCAAAGATAGAATCTTGTTGAGGGCAAAGAGAAGAAGCACTGTAGTAGCTAACACATAGATCCTTATTAGAAGCTTGATAAACCTTTTAATAGCTGGGTATAAGGGTTGATAATCTTATAAATGGGTATAAATGTTGTCAAGACAGCAGTCCCACAGGGTCTCTAAGGCCACGGAGGCCATATACTTGCTCCACGGCAAGGCTCTTATTGTGTGTGCCAGAGAAGAGCCTTATAACATGCAGGAGAAGAGTAGTTCCCACGATGAGTGGCAGGCATAAGGTGGATTCAAGGATGTCAAAAAGTTCTAAAATGGAGATATTTAGGTAAGATCCAAAATAACTAAAATTTGACAAGGACCCTATTAGTGAGGGTAAGTCCAGAGCCATGGGCCCAGGGAGAAAGTACATAAGAGAGGATAAGTACTAGAATTAGGAACCTAAATTGCGTCTGGAACTAATTTGAGAAAAATGGCGGTGTTCTAGCTTTATTTTCATTGTGTAGAACACTATGGACTAGAAGTAGGCATTTTCCTATAGGTTGATTGGGAAGGCAATACAGTGCTGATACTCGATTGAAACAGGGCATTGGTATTTCCTGGAGTAAGATGCATTTACAACTCTGTCATGCTTTAAAAACCTAAAGACCCACCTCAGAAGAAAGGACTGGTGAATTTCTACCAGGGTGAGGTTGCAAGTGAAGGCTGTGTGGACGTCTAATATGGCGGTCTTTAGCTGCAGGCCATCAAACCTTGCTTTCATACTTTAACAAGGGAATAATTACCAAACAGAAAATAATCTGTTGACTAACAATAACGTGCTCAGGGTGAACAATTAGGAATTTTCATCTCCTATTCAAATAAGGAAGAAGGAAAGATTTAGGATCAATGTCCATCTAAAATCTCAATATAGTAGCTGATTAAAAAATCTCTGCTAATTTGAATTTGTAACTAATCAGTGTACGGCCCAAAAATTCAGGGTTTCAGTCATTTAATAAATTCTTTAGGAAAGGTGAAAGAGTTTACACGAAGAAAGACAGATTTAATAACATGTTAAAAGCCCCCACACTCAGCCAAATGGCTGTATTGGAAACACCCTCAGGCGTTTCGTGGATGCCCCTAAAGGTAGGAGAAATGCAAGGAAGAAATTTTCTGTGGATTTATGTTGGAGTCTGTTGGGATTTTTGCCCATATTCCCAGCCTGCTAGATTACCTGATATCACTAAGGGGAAAAATTCCCTAAGGCGAAGTGAATTGGAAATCGGTTGACCTGAATTTTGGAGGAACTACATTTGGGGGATTTTAGGATATTTGTCTGGTCATATCCATTGGGGATCAATCCGTATGAATACCTAATATCTCATTGGGCGGAGCGGCCAATGAAATAAGGGCATCTGATAGTAATTAACTATCAGGTGTACCAATTATTATCAGTCAGGTTTCATCACCAACTGACTGAGAATGTTTAATATGTTGTGAAGCGAGTGATGCTGCCTGAAACTAGCGAATCAATTGGTTAGTGAAGTGACCTGCCATTATTGGGTAAAAAGTCCCATTATCCAAGCAGGTTGCTAGCCAATTATGGTGATTCACTTTGATTGAGAGGAAAATGTTAAGGATACATTTCTGATTCTTTACATTTGAGGTCTAAAGGATGTCTAACGTCGGAATCCTAGTCAGGATGGGGAAGACCATCGCTGCTGAGTTGAGGAAGGGTGATTTAATGGCAACAGCTGCCGTTTCATTGAAGAAGTGTCAACCGAGGGTTAGACAGCTGAATCCCCTTTAAATTCCCTAGAATTCACTATAATAAAAAACACAAACTGATTGACACACAATTACGGTTGGAGAAGAACTAATATAGAACATTATTAGTTTGACTGTAGATTTGGTAATAGTTAGACTATCAGCATCTAGCGTGAAGATTCTATCTCAAGGATATTATTGCAGAAGGCAATAATTGGTGGACTCTCAGAGAAGAGTAGAGATCTGAGAAGGGATCTAGAGATGAAGGGAACCATGGCTAAGGGATTGCTGCCGACTGTGTGCTGGGCTGAAAGAGACTGTCATCAGAGGATCTTAATGAAGATCAAGTGGACAGGATTAGGAAACAAATCCCTAAGAGTGCAATATTCAGTATTATTGGAAATAGCGGCCAAAGCGTTGGGCCTAAAGATAATACTAACTTGACCACGGATAATAGTCATCATACTATTACAGATTATATAATTCTTACAACGTAAGGTGCACGAGGAAACTTAACCTGTGCAGTAGAAAGATTACTAAGGTTGACCTCCAATAATCAACTCCTAAGAGTAAAATTTTTACAAGTTGGTGCTCACTACAGGGGTAGTTGATTAGAAATTTTTTCCAGAATGTTGTACAAAGAAGAGATGCGTAGGTTGTGGACTGAGATTTCCACATTGAACCAGAATGCAATAAACTCTGTGGACTAACGGGAGTTTGTGGCCTTGGAGGAACGAGTAACCAAGGTGGAGGAAGGAGTTGACAACGTAGCCAACTTTGGGAATGAGTTACTTGGCAAAGTAAACTCATTAAAGAAGAAATAAGGAGATCTCGGACGAGAGGTCATATTTCTGAAAATGGAATGTGAAGTGGATTGGGTTCATTTGAGAAAATTTGGTGTGGACATTGAGAAGTTAATTAAAAGAAGTAGAGAAATTGAAAGCACACAGAAGTGCAAGCGAGTCTGACATGGCCAATGATGTCAAAGAAGGAAATCTTCAAATGATATTTGGGAAAACAAAAACCCCAAGAAATATGCCACCTGCATTCAAAGCTATTTTGGAGATGATGCCTGATGACACTCGCAAGTAAACTGAGTAGCCAAGCTGAGAGAGTTAACCCAAACTGACTCAGAGAGATTTAGGGCAACCCCTAAATTGCCTACATTCCATCAGGATAACGCCTCAGCGTTTTTCTGACTATTCAACATGACCATGAATGGATATGGGGATTATCAGAAGGCGTTGATGGTCATGAACTGCTTAAACACAGATTGCCAGAATCTGGTGTTAACCCACCTGGAGGGGGACAGCTGGTCTTATGCTGAGGCTAAGGCAGTAATAATGAAGGAATTTGGCAGTCCAACCCACATGTTGAAACGCAATCAAGACTTTATGAGAATTCAATTCTGTAAAGATGAGTCTCTTGCAAGCTTCGCAGATCAATTCTACCAGGAATCACAGATCCTGGACAGAGCAAAGGTGTTAGATGACTTTGATGCAATAATCGCCTTGCAAGCGACCCTTTGGCCCTATTGCAATTTGCATTGAATGATTTCTACTGTATTCGCGACTGAGATAACTACCTTGCAAATGGTAGACAATTTGAAGATTTTGGGAGCAACGTTTGATGCTCCTAAAAGAAGCTTCAAGTCAAATCTGGTCCAAAGTTCAAATCCCATGAAGGGAGGCGAAGGAGCAAAGGAGACTTTTAACCAAACTGTGCCAGGGAATAAGCCCAAGGATTACAATTGGTTAAACAAGAAGGAAAAGGTCTGCTTCCAGTGTGGTGGGAAAGGGCATTTCGCCGCACAATGCAAAAAGCCAAAGTATCAAGTTAATATGGTCCAGGCTAAGGAGATAGCAGCTGCAAAGGATTCGGGAAAAGGTCCCACTGTCTAGACAAGGAACAGTATAGAATGGCGGAGAAACCTGTTCCTCCCAATATTATGAGCAAAGAAATAGATATTAGTAGTCTGTTCGTGGATGATGAGCAGGATACAATATATCAAGTGGTCAACATGGACATAAATGCTGTGACCAGAGCTGGGGTGAAGAAGATTAACCCTGAGATAGTTCAGGAGGTTGCCCGACCATACGCCTGACAACTGGTGGAGAAGATTCGGACCACCAAAAATCTGGATGAGTTAACCAATATTTGCTTAGCTGAGGCCAACCTGTCATTTCCCCTTGGCACAATTAAGAAATATTTCCTGAATTATTGGCGAAGATAATTAATACCCTAGATCTAGCTAATAACGCCAAAATTAACTCAGTAAATACCCTATTACAATACTATGAGTGTACATATATAGATATTCAGGTGATTTGAGTAAGGGTACGGGCAATAGTTGACAGCAGAGAGCCCATCAAAATTGTGTTGACCAAGCTGGTGAAGAAGATGAAGATCTCTCCAAACTTGGAACATAAGAAGGAATACAGAACAGCTGGGCTGAACACCACCGTTTCCTGTGGAGTGTATAGTGCGCTGCCACTACAATTCAGGTCATTGGTGGTATCCATCCCAGCGATAGTTTTAGCGAATCAAAACTATGATATCCTGATCAGAACAGAGTTTCTGCAGAAATATGGAGTTAAATGTAACTTCAAGGATAATATGTTGACCATCATGGGTCAGATGTTATCATTAGTATACAAAAGAATGGTGAAGTTCCGTTGAACCAGATAAATAACTTATTCAACTTGATATACAATGACAGCATTGTACCAATTCAGTACCTTTTAGTTGGTAGGAAGCGACAGGAGATGCCAGCCAAAATCCTAGAGAACCAGGGAAATCCTTTGTGGATCAAAAAGGAAGAAATCATACTGGCCAGATCGCAGATGATAGTCAACACAGGGTTGACTCTAGAGATTCTGTAGCTGTTGTATGGAGAAGTTGGAAGCCCCTGGAAGAAGTCCAGAGTGGAGCCTTGGGTGGCTCCTAGGATAATTATGCTGGGCCATGGAGAAATACGAGTTCTCTTGGAGAATTTAAGCAAAAAATTGATGAAGATTAAGAAAAATCAAATCATTGTGTTTATTCATTTAATCCCAATTGCAGAATTGAGACGATTCCATGATTTTGGATCTCTTAAGGAAATGGGGTTACCAGCCAGAGCAGTTGAAAGCATCAACTTATTAGTTGATCAAAAGCAGCTCGCAGATCTGTTGGAAGGGAAGGAGGAAGAGGTGCTCAAATTATTTGAGAGATATTGGGAAATATTCGCTCAGGATGATCATCATTTGGGATGCACGCAAGGCGTAATTCACAAAGTCAACACCAGAGAGATTTTACTGATAATAATGAGACCAACCTGAAAATTGAAAGCTGCCAAAGCGGTAGTGGAAGATGAGATCAGCAAACTAGTAAAGCATGGGCTTCTAGTTCTGCGTCAAGTCCCTGGGCAAGCCCAATTTTGATTGTAAAGAAAAAAGATGGATCAAATCAGGTAGTGATTGACTATCGGAGGCTGAATAAAATTATGAAGAAGGATTTGTATCTCTACTGAGGATGGATGATGTGCTAGACTGATTATGAGAAGCGAAGTATTTCTCCACAACGGACCTAATCTCGGGATACAGGCAGATTGACTTGCCAGCAGAAGTCCAAGAAAAGTGCAATTATCACTGCACAGGGGCTATACCAGCCAACTAGGATGCCCCAGGGTCTTTGTAATGCACTCGCAATGTTCCAGAGGGCCAAGGACGCGGTAAAAAGTGACCTGAAGTTGTTGTGCATCTTGGTATATCTGAATGATATTAACGTGTTCAGTAGGACGTTTACTGATCACCTTCAGCACTTGGAGGAAGTGTTTAAGAGACTGTCCATGGCTAACCTGAAGATCAAGCCACGGAAGTGCCACTTCTTCAAGAAGGATCTTGAATACCTGGGATTTGTGATCAACGCAAATGGATTGCAGCCGCAAACCCAGAAGATAGCAGCTATTGAACAGATGGCTGTGCCAAAGAGTGTCTGAGACATCCAAGTATTCCTTGGGATGGTCAGATACTATAGAGAGATTTATTTGGGACTTCACCCAAATAGCTGAGACCTTATTTCATTTATTAAAGGATCTGAAAAAAGGATTCATATGGAATGAACAGGCTCAGGACTCTTTTGATGAGTTAAGCCAGTACCTGATAAATTCGCCAATTCTGAAATATCTGAATTTCGATTGGGAGTTTATCATTCAAACTGATGCTTTGTTGATGGTGATCGGTGCCATACTGAGCCAAGTAGATGAACTTGGGGAAAAACATCCAGTGGCATATGTGAGCCAGACACTCTCTGCCGCAGAGAGGAATTACACCATAACTGAGCATGAATGCCTTGCAGTCATTTATTCCCGTAATCAGTTTAAGGTGTATGTCCATGGAACGCACTTTAAGGTGGTGATGGACCACTCTTCGTTGTATTGGTTGCACAATCTGAGGGAACCTGAAGGATAACTGGACCAATGGGCACTCAATCTTCAGGCTTGTGATTATGAGATAGTCCACTGAGTGGGGGCTTCTCATCAGAACGCGGATGGCTTATTGCAGTTACCAATGGTCCAGTTGGTATATCCGCAGGCGTATGAACTATTCCACAGAATGGTCAAAGGAATAATTGAGGACGAGCCTCAAGAAAACCAAGGTGCACTTTGAAAAGTGATGGAAAACACTGAGACCATGGATGGACAAGTATTTAAGATGATAAAATGGGAAATGGCTATTATTCCCAAAACTGTCAGAGAGAGCAGCGATTGTTCTAGCCGCTCATAAGGTTGTCAGGCACAGAGGCCTGAGAAAAACGACTGACCATATTTGTCAGTATTATTACTTGGAATTGATTAATTATGATATCGCAGACCACCTGGTTTGTTGCATGGAATGTTAACTGCATAAACCACACAAGAATACAATTGAATACTGACTAGTCTGACCTGGATTTTCATGGCACACGGTGTTTATTAATGTGATGAGACCGTTGGTGATGATTACAGGAGGAGTAAAATATATCATAGTGGCCATCAATCATCTGACAAGAAGGGTCAAAATGGAAGCATTAACCCAAGTTGATGCTACCAGTACTGCGAGATTCATCCTGGATCAAGTAGTATACCAGCATGGGTGTCCACAAGTTATACTGAGTGATAATGGGACCAACTCAACGTCCCATGTGATCCTGAGGCTAAACGAAATAATGGGGATCCAGGGAGTTGTGTCAGTACCATATCGGCTGGAGACAAACGGACTGGTAGAATGGGTCAATGGGATGCTGGCTGCGACGCTGAGGAAGCTAGTCGCAGGGAGAACTTCCACGTGGTGAACATACCTGAGTTCAGTGACGTTTGCCTACAACACCAGTCATCTTATGGCGACAGGAAAGATGACATTTGAATTACTTTATGGGAGGAAGGCTGCATTACCACCGATATTATATTCAGTAATAGAACTTACATTTGGGATGAGTACCAAACAATACCTGATCTGAATGACAAGTATCCTGATTTTATGCAATTGCAAGAATTTGATACTACCTTAAAGAAAAGGATATGAGCGAAATCGATGGATGTTAAAAACTGACTGCCATTAGAAGAATATTGAATAGGAGAAAGAGTTGCCTATTGTGATACACATGGTTTTGGATGAAGAAACAAGTTGGATGCATTATGGTTGGGTCCGTTCAAAGTAATCACCAAGATGGCGACTGATGCTTACTCCATCAAAAATCTCTTGGATGGAAGAGTAGTAAATTGAGTCCACACTAAATATTTAAAGCGATGGATTGAAAAAAAAAAAAAGAGTTCCTGAAGGACCAATGAAGCATTAAGTTGGTCATGTCCTGATGACTAGGTCAAATCTGAAAAAAGGACCTCTGAACCAATCTAGATGGTTAAGTCTGAAAAAAAGGACCTCTGAACCATAGAAAACTGGTAGGTTTAAGTGCCCAGTATTCAGTTTGGGGAAAAGATGGATCTCTGAACTGAAACAAGATCAAGTCCCATAGGAAAAAGAAAAAAATATATAAAAATAAAAAACAATTTTAAAAAAGATATTGGAAATATATATATATATAAAGTATAGATAAAAAACTGATATAATTTATAAATTTTTTATTTTTGCTGGTTGTCCTCAGTGCGGGGATGATTCCGCCTATGTTGCCTCTTGGGGGAGGGAAGATGGATCGCAGTAGGGGAGGAATAGCCTGTCAAAATTGATATGCAATCAGACACTTGCAAGGGTGAGTCCTACTCAAAACCACATTTGTTGAGCTGACGCCAAGCCCTGAGAGACGTGACTAGGGGAAGAGAAGTAGATATGTCAGAATATGCTAATCGTGAAACCCTGGAGCAGGGTGGAAAACAGCAATAAAGGAAGAGGCAATCTTTGAATAACCCCGAGTAATACCAATAAGGCACTGGTGCTGGAAGATTTTTCTTGAGTGCCTGCTGACGGGCCTCATCAAGAACACAGGACATGTGAGCCAGCAACGAAGAATAGATACTTGAGGGAGGTTGTCAAATCATACCCCCAATTAGCGCCATCAATGGAAGATAGTGATGGGAAGCTCCAGAGAAGAGGTAGTCATGTAATGAACAGATTGCATCCTGTAAACAATGACTATGGGCTTGCAGAAGCTGAAGCTGAATGACCGATGAAAGTCAGATGAGGCTGGAAGCTTTGTCAACCAACTTCGAAGAACTTGGCTGGCAAAGCGGAGAGCATAAGCAGCAGTATTCCTCACCAGAAGGTTGTCCAGATCTGAGGGATTCAGCGCTAATGACAATGCCTCAGTGACTTGCACATTGAAGTTCAGTATAGGGGAGCCAGTATGAATACTTTTCCCATTTGTAAGCTCAGAAACCAGTACAGCGGGTTTGTAGAATTGACCGAGTCATAAGAGGAACTCAGGGAGCAAATCTGACCCAGCCAGAAATGAACGATCTAGAGCAGTTGGCATAACCTCTGGAGCATTGACAATGATGTTTGGAGCCTCAGGTGAAAGGAGCCAAATCCAGAAGGGTTTTGAAGTCCAACTTGGGGATTGACTGCATGGGAAGAGTCAGCTGAGAGTTATTCAAAATGATGGCACGCCTGGTTTTGGTGGGATTGGATACCGTTTCTGGTAACTCGATGGATGGACTAGCTGCTTGTGCCAGGCTAGGCGTATGAGTCCTGGAGGGACCATAGAAGAGGGTCCGCTGAGCATCTGACTCATTTGCTGGAAGAGGCGGAGGTCCAAATTTAATAGACTGTTAAGAAGCTGTTGGTAGCGAGATTCCAAGTTTGACATATGAGTAGGACTAGGAGGGGGGATGTTGGACTGATATAGAAGTTGACATTATGCACCCTACACTCCATTAGGCTCCAACTTTTGGAATTTGTTTTCATAAAATTAATGATATAAGCTTTCCAAGGGAAGAATGACAAACAGCCAAGAGGTTATGAGTGAAATAATGAAGGCAAATATAAATAAGTATTATTAATTAAGCCATGAGATAAATATTGACAGTAAGAGTCTCCTGTCTAGGATGAGAGAATCAGGAATTTGAGGACGCCAGACTGAGAAACCTGAATATGACAGAGGGTCATATACCCTGTAGGGGGAAAACTGGATCCTGGGAAAAGATTGTCATGAGTAAATTGATAAGCCTGGCATGACAAGAGGTCATGAGGACTGCACTCTGAGTAGGCAGTAGCGAGGAGGAAGAGGAGGAATGCCGTATGCTGAAGGTTGTCCTGAGCAGCGTTGAGTATTGACAAATTACTCCGCTTGAACCAGTGAAGTATTTTACCAGGTGTCTGAAGCGGTGTTTTCATGCCCAGTTCTTTTCTCGCTGGAAATCTAGGAAAAAGTGGGGATGTTTTTGGATTATTGCCCATATTCCCAGCCTGCTAGATTACCTGGTATCGCTAGGGGAAAAAATTCTTATAAGGCGAAGTGATTTGGAAATTGGTTGACCCAAATTCTGGGAAGTATGTCTGGGATTTTTAGATATTTGTCTGGTCATATCCATTGGGGATCAATCTGGATGAATACTTAATATCTCATCAGGTGGAGTGGCTGACAAAATAAGGGCATCTGATAGTAATTAACTATCAGGTGTACCAATTGGGATTGGTTGGGTTTATCACTGACTGATTGGGAATGTTTAATGAGTTGCGAGGCGAGTGATGCTGCCTGCAACTAGCGAATCAATTGGTTAGTGAAGTGACCTGCCATAATGGGTAGAAAGTCCTATTATCTAATCAGGTTGCTAGCCAATTATGGATGATTCGCTTGGATCAAGAGGAAAACGTTAAGGATACGTTTCTGACTCTTTCTGTTTGAGGTCTCAAGGATGTCTAGTGTCAGAATCCTAGTCAGGATGGGGAAGACCATCGCTGCTGAGATGAGGAAGGGTGATTAAATGGCAATGGCTGCTGTTTCATCAAAGAGGTGACAACTGAGGGTTAGACAGCTAAATCCTCTATAAACCCCTAGAATTCACTATAATAAAAAACACTCACTGATTGACACACATTTACAGTTGGAGAAGAACTAATAAAGAACATTATTAGTTTGATTTTATATTTGGTAATAGTTAGACTATCAGCATCTAGCGTGAAGATTCCATCTCAAGGATATTATTGCAGAAGGCAATAATTGGTAGACTCTCAGAGAAGAGTAGAGATCTGAGCAGGGATCTAGTGATGAAAGGAACCATGGCTAAGGGATTGCTGCCGACTGTGTGCTGGGCTGAAAGAGACTGTCATCAGAGGATCTTAATGAAGATTGAGTGGACAGGATTATAGGGAACGAATCCCTAAGAGTGCGATATTCAGTATTATTGGGAATACCAGCCAAAGCGTTGGGCCTGAAGATAATTCTAACTTGACTATGGATAATAGTCATCATACGATTATTGGATTATATATATTCTTACAACGTGAGGTGCACGAGGAAACCAAACCTGTGCAGTAGAAAGATTATTAAGGTTGACCTCAATAATCAACTCCTAAGAGTAAAATTTTTACCAAGTCCTATAGTTAATTTGTATATTAGGTGTAATTGACTTTAATTTGTGAATTGTATCAGACTTTCTTCAAAAAGGCAATAAGCCAAGTAGAGAATTCTATTTTTATTTTAATAAGATGTCTAATCAATTCCACCACACTTCCTAACTGGTTGTATGTTAAGAGGAAAAAGGTTCTTATGTAGATAAATCACTCAAGTGCACCTCCAAAAATGGTTAGTCCAGGTATGTTTTTACCTAAAATTGCGTCCAAATATATAAATTTCCCCGATTCTCCAAAACTTTGCCTCACTTCTATTTGAGTTATAAGGCAAAATCTTCCAATTTTGTCATAACTATCTCAAATACTATTCCTAATTGCCACTTGGGGTTATTTCCTCAATATAATTATTGATTTTACAAACTTTTAATAATTGATCAAATTCCAGGAACTTTGATGATAGAGCGCTTCTCAATTTACAAAATAATAAAAGTTTAATGAAAACTAAACTAGGGAGCAGCCAGTCAGCTCGTGCCTGTCATCTCTCCCGCCTGCAATTCTCATGACAAGTTTTTAGTTTGACCTTTGCAATGCTCAATCTCAAGGATATATTGCAACTAGAGAAATAACAGAGAGTTGTAGGGCCCAAAATAAGAGAGCAGCTTACCACCACCCTCCTTCCTATATCAAAAGTCAGTTCTCTCACTTGTAAAAAGCTTGTTTTAATTTCCACTTATGCAAGTTTTTTATATAATTATTTGCATTCACAACATTTAAAGTTAACAAATAAAAGGCATTATATGTATCATGATGCACATACCAGCGAACTTATACAACTCAAATGGTTGACAATTGTAAGTAGAAGACTTTGAAACCATTATAATGATAATTTGCATGGCTACTCAGTGTCAAGAATTTAGTGAATAGTGAGCTAATATCCCTACTTCTGAATTGAGCCTCTATATGTTGACTCTAGGCTCTCACGATTGAAACGTATTCTTGAAGCCATTGATAAGAATTTCGTTCAAGCATCATGTGCACGAGAATCAATGATGATGTCTTCACTATTTGACCTCCTTTTATTGAACCTCAAAAGGCGTGACTTCCACCATTGCAGTCATGAGGATGATGCAGAACAATGAGTTCTTTAACCAAGCAGTTAATCCAAAAGGACGTGTAAGATCCTGATTGAACGGTGCCATGGAGATCTTCATAGCATCATGTCCCCAGTCTCCCTATAAATATTAAAACCTTTTTACTGATAATTTAGTCTATTTCCAATCTTTTTGTCATCATCACCCTCATGTAGCTTTCAGATTTGATTCATTTTTGAAACCCATTGTCATTAAAGAGAACTGTAACGCTAAAATAAGTGGTGTTCACTATAGGGGGCTTTGAGCTGTCCAAGTGAAAATGTCTATCACAATTATTATACATAATAGCAATCAAGCAATCAACTTGCTAATCAGGAAGGAGTAAAATTTGGTGGATTAACACCTCTCAGAATGAATTACTCCTCTACAGGCTGAAAGCCTAGAGTTTCAGGCCACCTTCCAATTTATCTTAACATATATTGACTATGATCAGTATCAACTTTAGCATGAGAACCTCAAAGAGATTATTATGCAACTATTCTATGGAATCTACTCTGTGGGAGGCCACTCATTTACTCCTGAGCTCTTTAGTGCCTTCCATGTTGAGGGATTTGTTACTTTGGCCCTATCACCCATGGAGAATTAGTTTTTAGGTACTGAATACTATCTCTAAAGCTTTTTCCATCCAGCCATACACCACATCCTTCGCATAGTTGAGTTGCTTCACCATAAATTAGTGTGGCAACTAGGACTTACTCATACTCTACACTCAAATATTGTCAATTTTCTATAACACTCTCTCCTCTTTCATGCATGACAAGAAAGGCCATTGTCAATAATTTTCAGCTGATCAATGAGGCTCGCAATCAACTTTCTATTTTAAATAATGAGATTTTGGGTTACTTGATGACCAGCTTCATCAAAATGTGCAGCTCCTCGAGCCCACCTGCAGCCAATGCCTCAACCATATTGAGGAGCTTGTGTGGACGATCCAGCAGCACTACCAAGAGTTAGCCTCCCACAAAGTCGCCTCCAGGAGTGAAGGGCATTAAGGGTCAGAAGGGCAAAGGCCTTGTGGACCTTCAAGAGCCTTCCAGTTATATATTGTCTAAACCTAGCGATCCTTTTAACTCCTGGAAACAAGATGTCCTAATGGTGGTCGCTGTTTATGGGATTAAATAAGAAATTTGGCTCAAGGATGAAAGCTCTGAGGAGATGGAGTCCCTCTTAATCTAGAGCCTCAGAAAGATGGTTTTTAAACAAGTTGGATATTTTCAGAACATTTGTCTGTTCACTGATAAACCTTTTCACAAAACTCAAATTAACTTGCAGGTTCAAAACTCGCTTGAGTAGCTTTGAGAGTCAGCTGCTCTTCTAACGTTCCAATATTAAATAAAAGAAATAAGTTGCCCATAAAGCCTCTATTACTTCTTTAAACCGACCTGTCCCAGTTCCTGCTTTAATTCTCTTCTAACCTTATTTTGACTAACTTTAAGCTTAGATCAATTAAAATTCACCCAAGTGAAAAAAATATTGCCTCTTTCCTGCACGCTTACAAAGCTCAATGAATGAGGCCACTGACTGTTAGAAAGTGAAGCACATCCACATCTGCCTGGATATTATTTCCTGAGAAATTATGACTTTCCAATTAAAGGAATGCTACACTTGAGAGCCTTCCATATGGCCCTAATCCAGGAGTATGGAAATATAAGACATTGGCCAATAAGAAGCAGGATTTTATGGGTAATTGTTTGAACAAAGGAGAAAGTCCTGTGAAGGTTGACAGCAGATTTTATATCCAAGCACAAACCTTGGTAACCACTAATTATATTAAACTTGATGATGATATAACCACAGTTCTTCACGTTAAGATCTTAGAATGAGGTCCATAGGCACATGAATGGCAAGAAGAACAGCTTCACCTGTATCTGAGAAACCGATGAAGCACTTAATGAGAACGTTTGCATCTACCCTGAATCCCAAGTCTTCTGCATCCTCCTCTTCAAACTATCCACAGGTCCACGTCAAGAACCTGAAGAATCCCAGACCTCGATTCTCCTACTACAATGTATTCTGTGTTAACGCCAAAACTTGATGTGAGAGACTCTCTGAAAAGGAGTAAAAGGGCAGTCAGCATGAAGGACCTCGTCCTTCATGCTGACTGCCCTGTACTGCCTCAAAAATGTTTTGTGACTCTAATGAGTCTAACTTTGTCATACCTGTAGATGTTGATTTTTACCTGCCAATAATAAAGACCTGATACATCCTTCTCTTTTTCTAAAGATTCTCATATGCTCTTCACTCTACCCCCTCAGTTTAGGAGTTTAGTTAAACGCTCTTTGTTTAAGTTCATTAAATCTAGGTCTAAGCCATTTTTTAAAAGTGGTTCACCTATGAATGTCAATTACTCTAAACTAATGAAGAGTATTCAGATAGCTCCTGACTTGCCTCACTACATGGAATATGGTACAGCGGATCAAAAAACCTAGGCTCATTGGGGCTATTCCTCAGTGACCATTTGCTTTGGCAAGAATTCTATTAGTACAGCCATTTCATAAGACAACTCAAGTTACAACCTGCTCCTAGAGATTCAGTTTCTCTGGGACTATTTCGCCACGCTCACTATAATAAAATATTATTATCCCTATCAGGACATAGGGTCTCATTGGTTTTCAGACCTCCTGTGATGCCAAGATGGGGGTCAAAGCTCAGGCTTGCCTGTTTGAAAGCGAAAGCTGGATTGATAAGCTAGAAAATCATGTAAGGGGTTATCAATTCCGGATGCCCTCTCCTGCAGTAAATGGTTAAGAGGGCATGCCTGATTATTTGTCTCAAACGACTACTATACCATCAAAGTCTCAGGTCCTTGCCAAAACTCAGGTAAATATCTATAATCCTTCAGGATAATTGCTTGAAATATGAAGCATGGATAATCCATCAGTCAATGAAAACCTAACCAGTTCTGGAATTTTAGATCCGCCTATGCTGGATCCATATTGGTGCTGGTTAATCTTACTAAAAACTAGAACAGTGGGGAAAAATACTTTAGACACTTATTTTAGCCTGCTTCCTGTAGAGTCATCGATGACATTTGTAACTTTAGAAGTCTATGGGATTATAGTTTGAAATACCCTCATAATTAGCTCTATATGACACCTCTGTTGGATAAGAGTTCACTAGAAAACAACAATGCAAAGGTAAAAAGTTTAACTGAGAAGTACTCAAAACTCTTCTTAACCTCTACCTACAATTTTTGTAAATTAATGGCGCTTTACATCACGTTGAGACTTAATATACTCAACCATTCATTTAATTTTTACTAGCAGGGTAAGGCTGAAGAGTCTCAAGTGGCTGTTGAGCTCCATCAAATGATTGAAGCTGTGCTATTGGTGGCTTCGCATAGCCTATGGGCTTCCCCTCTCTTGTTAGTTTGAAAGAAGGATGGCAGTCATCATGTAGTGATGGACTATTGAAGACTTAACTACATTACCAATAAGGACAGTTACACATTGTTTGGATCAATGACTCTCTCACTTGCTTGCTGGTTCACATTATTTTTTGAAATAGATCTCACTAATAGATACTGGCAAGTAGAGCAAGACCCTGAAGGCCAATTCAAATGCGCGCTCATAGCCAATGAGGGTTTATTTGAGCCAATGAGGATGCCCTAGGGCCTTTGCAACGCTCCCGCCACCTTCCAACATGACATGAACGGTGTCCTAGGGGACTTAAAGCTACTCTGTGTCCTTGTATACCTTGATGATATCACTGTCATCCTACAACCCTTCATCAGCCATGTGGAACATCTCTAAGAATTATTTTTAGTTGTCTTAGAAATATCTTAAAGCTTAAGCCTTCAAAGTGCTCTTTTTTCCATCTGAAATGAATTCTTGGACATAAGGTCTTAAAACGTGGTACTCAGCCTATCCTAGATAAAGTCACTGCCATTAAGAAGATGTCGCGCCCTCAGAGCCTTGGGGATATTCAAGTACTCCTCGCATGGTGGTTTATTATTGTCAGTTCATTCTTTGGTTTTCTGACTTAAAAGAACTACTTTCCTGCCTTCTACAAAATAATGCACCTTTCTATTGGCGGCTTGAACTGGAAAGGCCTCTATTGAATTGTGGACTGCTCTTAGTACTAAACCTGTATTAGTTAATCCACCTTTGACCGGCCTTTTTTAATATTACGTGTCACTAGGGATGTCGTGGTCAGGGCTTATCTACTTCAGCATGATGAAGTTTAGTTTAATGACCTAGTGGTTTACTTTAGCAAGGCCCTAAGCAACGGCGAGCAAAATTATAACGTCATTGAACATAAGTGTCTAGCCTTGTTATTAGAAATCAAGCTTTCCAGACCTGCCTATATGGCACTCATTTTTACTGTCATTGGTGACCCTTCCTTTCTCTGATAGCTGCATCAGATGAAGAACCCGTAAGGCTGGTTAGCAAGATGGTACCTAAGGCCGAAGAACTACGATTTTATATTGTCCATTTCATAGGAGCAATTCATGAGAATGCTGATGGTCTTGTAGGGAGTTGGTACTGACCGCCTTGACCATGGTGAAGACTGACTCTATGATATAATTTGCTGGCCCAATCCATGGGTGTTGAATACATTAGGATCTAGACTGAGCTACAAAAGATGTCCTGAGACACTCAAATAAAAAAGGGGATGATGCATAAGAAAAATAACAATAAATTGGCTCCCTTATATTTTCCTTCTTCCTAAACTGATGTAATTCTTTAAGGACATATGACCATGGGACACGGGGAAGTGAAAAAACTCATTAATGGCTAAAGAAACGGAGCTATTGAGCAGGATGGTAAGACCATTCAGTAGGTTCAAGAGGCTTATATGACTAGTTGATCCATGATTGTGATAGCCCCTGGTTTCAACATTCAGTCATGAATCCATCAAGCCCTTTGTCAAGGAATTGATATGACAGGATGATAAGTCATCTATCTGTCAGATCATAATTTAGATTCAAGTTGAGCCTCGAGATTGAATGATAGATTATATCAAGGTGAAGTGAATTGAATGAAGTAATTATGTTTCAATAAATCTAGATTTTCCGCCAAAGCCTTGATGATAGAACAAAACCTTAACTTGATAGTGAATAGAGTGTACTAAGCGGAAAGTGGTGAAACAGCCAAGGAATACTGAGGATTAAAAGTTAAATGTGAGAATGTGAGATGGAGGCTTTTGAAGAAAGTGATTAGTTGGGAAGAGAAACGGTAGTAGCTGTTAAGATTACTATTAAATAGATTGGTATCATTGGGGCAATAGCTCATTATTAAAACTTTATTTTTATTACTAATCGAGGGCCAGCAATCCTCATTTCACTCATCTGTTGCTCAGTGGGCTTTACCCCTATGCAACCAGTGTGGCAGAATTGACCAAACCCGCCAAAAGTTTACTTAGGTGCTCACTACAGGGGGCACATTGACCAACATAAAAGATATATTTATATTTCCCAAGAAATAGCGCAAATGTCTCATATAAATGGGGTACTACCTCATTTTATTGAGTTATCTCAATATGCGGAACTGAAGCTCGCCTAGGATACCCTAGCTAGGCTCAAAAGATTCTTTTTCGATAAAAATAAGGGTATAAAGGATTTTAGCAAGGCCTTTCACCAGTTGCACTTGGTGGGTTTCAAAACTAACTAACTTGCTGACTGCTTGGGTGACACTACAGAGTGGCTATACTGTTCAGAGCGTAAATGGGATAGTGTCACTAGAGAAGGAGGGGTCTGCATGACAAGCTGCCCTCATTTAACTGCTATGGAAATATACCTGGATTCTTTAAGTGGTTTGAATTTGCAGTGGAGGGCGCTTCTAATCAGTGAAAAGCCAAATTGTTTTTATCCTCTTTGGACTTGCAAGTGCTGACCAGGTCACCTTTTACCTTACATGTATTACTGTAACATCCTAAGAAGTGAAGGAGACCGTAATCCATCTGTTTGGGGGCAAGGCGAAAATGGCTCAGCGCAAGGCAGAGTTTTTGACAATATTTTTTATAAAGAATGAGTCCTTGGTGGGATTTGCATAGCGGCTCATGACTGAGTCTCATGTGTTGTTGGGAGCGAATATATTTATTTATGAGGAGGTAGACGTAGCAATGATGGTGGGTGTTAGGCCATATCAGAACTGTATAGTGCTATGTCTTCCATTCTTTAAGAAGATGCGGATCAATCAAAATTGTCAGTCATTTATGCCATCTATCCGTCTCATTTAGTGCTCCCAATGCAGAATGAAAAGCCCCTGCAACCACTGCTAAATTTGTATCTTTATTGGAACAAAAATGACTTAGTCATAATCTATTGGGGAACACTCAAACCCTTAACGCTCTGGCAAGTCATTTCCACTTTCATTTTATCAACCAGCTCGTTCTTGGATGAATTACATTCCATCAATCATTTTCAGAACTGGATCTATGGGTGAAATTCAGAGGTGAGTGCCATTAGCAAATGCTTGCTTCTCATGCGGCCAATGAGGCCATTATGCAGCTAGCTGTCCAGGAAACCTAAATGTCAATGCAGTACCAGTTGCCCCCCCTCCCAAAAAAGGGGAAAGGGAGAGTAGAGTAGAGATGGGACGCTCTACTTCCGCTAATTAAACCTATCTGTCCCTGATTATTCTCACAATTCACTTTATGTCAGTCCTGGCACTCAACTCAATGGCTTATTATATCAACAAATGACCTTGATATATTGGTCTCAAGCTGAGGGAGAGACCCCTATAATGTGACACGGAGTTTTGCCACGATATGAAAAACCATATGCCTGGAAAATCCTTGAGCAGAAAGGTACAGTCAATGGAGAACCTTCAACACATGTTGCAGCTCTAGAGGTGGTGAAAGTGGCGATTCCAGTAGAGAAAATTTCCCAGGAGTATCCTCATGTCAGTTCCAGTATTCTCACTTTTCTGAATAACCAAAATCCCTTAGATGTTTATGTATTAAACACCAATTGTTCTTCTTATTTGTAGTGTACATACTGTGACATTTTTGTACAAAATACTAAAATTTGGGTGATTATCAATACTGGCGCTCCCATCAAGTTAATAGCCACTAAACTCTTAACTTAGCTTCCGCTTAGACCAGATGTTGACCACAGAGTAGTGTACGGAACTTCAGGGGCATAAAGCACTGTGTTGGAAGGCGCATACAGCACGTTGACCTTGAGGTTTGGGTTGGTCAGCGCATCCGCTCCAGCAGTGGTGTTGCCTAATAATAACTATGACATGTTAATTGGTGCTGCGATCATGAGACAATTTGGATCCATGGTCAATATGGCAGAATATACCATTAGTATCTTGGGACAACAAATCCCCATTTACTTTACCTCTAGCAGAATACCAAACTACCCAATCTTCTCTAGCTAGATCAATTTGGAGTATAGTGACGTGGTGATTACTGTCCAATATTGGTGGATGAAGTGGAGGACCAGAGCTCTTCCCAATAAGTTTTATGAATACAAAGGTATTCTGCTATGAGCTGCGATCACTGTAAGCATACTATCCGGGAATCATGTCATTTTAGGGACAGAGCTTAGAATGACAACCCAGAAGGTTTATTTGGGGAGATTATGGGGCCCTACCACCAATCCTAGCTCAAAAGTCATGTGACTCTTGGGTTATTGTTAGCAGGGAAGAAGGGTGTGAAGGTGCTGATAATGAACCTGCAGAGGGAGGCTATGATAGTTAAAGGCACCAAGTGGTAGCCTATTTAAGTTTGACCCCCTAAGACAAAGTTCACTGTATTCACGACTTTGATCATAGGAGAACCTTGGCCTACTAATAAAATTCCAATTTGGCATAATGACTGTGTTTCCGCGGGAAGTGCTAACTGGATTGTCAGAGGAACAGAAAGAGAGGGTGATGGCCTATTTGAAAAATACTGGGATATTTTTTCTCTAATGACCATGATTTAGGGTGTGTGTGAGGGGTGGTGCATCAAATAGACACAGAGATCACCTTTCATTTGTTTATGGCCTATTAGGCGCTCAAAATTGGCAGAAGAGGTTGTCTCCAATGAGGTAGACAAATTGATTGAACAAGGGATTTTAGAGCCATCTAAGACCCATTGGCATTGCTGGGGCTTATTATTAATAATGAAGATGGCACTAACCGGGTGGTCATTGACTATCAAAAACTCAATAGTGTTATGAAGAAAGATTCCTACCCCCTTCCATGGATTGATGACGCATTAGATTGACTTGGAGGGGCTAAATATTATTCTGTCATGGATTTAATTTTGAGGTACTGGCAGATCAAATTGCTAGCTGTCAGGGACTGGTTTACTACTGATCGGGTTGGGGGTAGCTAACCATGAACTAGCATAACCAAGGGGTTAAATCCAGTATGATAAGGACACTAGAGGTGTCCAGATATAAGTAATGGTGGGTAAGCTGGCATGATAG